>JAFFZH010003085.1:0-10950 GCA_018420115.1 Euura saliciscinereae
AAGGGGGTTGGTTACGTGTTACATGTTACATGTGACGTCCCCGGTACCCTAAGGCGGTTTTTCAAACTAGCTTTCAGCACTGTTAGCGTTGATGATAGAGAAAGTGCTAAAAGCGTTTCAACTTTAATTGTCTCGTAGAGGCAAGTTTTTATATATAACTAGGGGCTCCGCCCCTCCGCGCTTCGCGCGGCAACCCCGCTCGGCGATTCGCGCCTCACTTTTCCTAGGAATGGCTGGCCTAACTTTTTTTAACCTTCAATGGCTGTTCAAACCTTTTCTAACCCTCTTTGGAACACTCGCCCTTCATTCGCGCTTTACGCGGCAACCCCTCTCGGCGCCTCGGGCACTCGGCCCTTCGCGCCTCACTTTTCCTAGGAATGGCTGGCCTAACTTTTTCGAACCTTCAGTGGCTGTTCTAACCTTTTCTAACCCTCTTTGGAACACTCACCCTTCCTAGGAATGGCTGGCCTAACTTTTTCTAACCTTCAGTGGCTATTCTAACCATTTCTAGCACTTCTTGGGACACTCATTTTTCCTAGGAATGGCTGGCCTAACTTTTTCTAACCTTCAGTAGCTGTTCCAACCTTTTCTAACCCTTTTTGGAACACTCACTTATTTCGATAGACCTGGACGCCGGAAACTATGGTGCGATAGACCTGGACGCCAGAAACTATGGCGCGATAGACCTGGACGCCAGGAACTATGGCGCGATAGACCTGCACGCCGGGAACTATGGCGCGATAGACCTGGACGCCAGGAACTATGGCGCGATAGACCTGGACGCCAGGAACTATGGCGCGATAGACCTGGACGCCGGGAACTACCCTCACGGAAAAAAACACCCATTTTACACCCAAATTTACACCCAAATATACCCTTAACTCTAAGGAGTAAATTCGTACCCCCCAACTTGAAGGTTTATCCCCAACTTGAGGGTCAAACCTGAACTTGTGGGTAAAACCCGCAACGCGTTGTGAACCCTCAACTTGGTGGTTAACCCTCAAACCCCTCGGTTGGGGGTACGAAATTACCCCCAACTTGAGGGTCAACCCTGAACTCGTGGGTAAACCTCCAATGCGTCGTGAACTCTCAACTTGGTGGTTAACCCTTAAACCCCTCGGTTGGAAGTACGAAATTACCCCCAACTTGAGGGTCAACCCTGAACTCGTGGGTAAACCCCCAATGCGCCGTGAACCCTCAACTTGGTGGTTCACCCTCCAAACCCCTCGGTCGGGGGTACGAAATTACCCCCAACTTGAGGATCAACCCTGAACTCGTGGGTAAAACCCCCGATGCGTCGTGAACCCTCAAAGTGATAGTAATCATTTACGTTGCGAGTTATCCTTGAAGTTGAGGTTAATAACCCTCGAGTGTGACTATCATAACGTGGAGGTTTCTCCCAAAGTTGATGAGATCAATCTTCAAGCGAAACCCATTGGGCGTAACCATCAACTGAGAGGGTTACCCTCAAAGTTGAGGGTAAAAACTCAAAGTTGAGGCTGAACCCTGAAATCCAGTTGGGCGTAACCATCAACTCAGAGGGTCACGCTCAAAGTTGAGGGTAAACCCCGAAATGTTGAAGATTAACCCCAAAAGATTGAGGATTGACCCCGAAATTTTGAAGGTTTACCCTGAATGTCGAAGGTTTACCCTCAATTTTGGGCGTTTACCCTCAAATTTGGGAGTTGGCGAGCCTTGTAAAGCAACGGAGAGTACTAAAAACATAACCTTGCTAACAGTGACTTTTTGCGCGCGCCCCATACAATATTTTTTACGGAAAAGGCATTAAATAATATTCCCGGGGCATTGAGATAGTCTTGTATCTTGAATTTTTTTGTTTCTATGAATGCATATTCCATACACAATGAAATGTAAATAATTGTAAATGCATATGATAACCTATATTCAAAGTTGCATGCATCTCGGATTATTTACAGGTTACAGCCCCTCAATAACTTTGACCCTCCGCTACTAATGAAATATTTGTTGCTATATTGCGTAGCATTTAGAGGTTAACTGCACGGTTGTGTGAGTAAACCGTTCCGATGCTATTAAAATCCTATGTTCACATGGACGGGAATTCTGAAGAGCGGAACGAGCGGGAGCCAATCAGAATGAGTGTTTTTGAAATTACTGGGTCCTTTAATTTTAGTGCGAAATCGTTTTTATCCGGCCGTCGTTTCAGTTCGGTGCGATGAATCTGAAAGAACCCACGCGAATTGAAACGAGTCAGTGTAATTATGAGAGTACTGTAACTATTCACTATTTCAGTTACTTGTTCGGCTGCCTCCTCACTCTCTTCAAAAACCGCTCAACTTCAAATCTCACCTCAATTAATTACGAGAGATAGACTTGTCTGAGTTCCAATCGCTGTCGGAATTACCTATAATTGAAACTATTTCGAACTGAAGCGCCTGAATCAACATATTTTTTTTAATAAATTTGATTTGATTTGGTTTTGGTTATTTTTGTTAATTTTTGGTATATTTGGTTATTTTTCAAAATTTTGTTTTGATAAAATAAGCTCACCTTCTTTATTTGCGCTGCTTTTTATTTCCGTTGCCTTCGGAGGTACGGAAGGTTTTGGAATTTCTGAAAGAACAGAGACAGACATCTATCATTTTTTGTCAATATTAGTTCTGTACTTTGCTACAGACTCCATATGAAACGGATATCGGCTATCCGTACGTCCTGCACTTACTATTTCAGGAAAGTTTGATTTGAGAAGGACACGAATGTTATCTGACAGCTGAATAAATGGCTGACTTACAAACCTGCGGTTAGATAATGACGTAGCTTACTACATGGTTCACATACAATTTGCTGTGTGCATCAGGCTGGAGGGGATACATGAAACTATGACAGCGCCCATGGTGGCAGGAGTAGGTAAAAATCCTGGTAATCGTAGTGGCAACGGTGGCGGCAACAACAATGAGAAAAGAGTTTCTTTGTTGTTAATGAAATTCATTAACAGTTAACGAATCGTATATTTGTATACGAGCAAATATACATCTAGTCATAGCTAAGAAATCATCCATTTGAGTGTATTTCTTCCTCTCAAATGAAAACTTGTTAATAGTTAACTTGTTAATAGTCATCCATTTCCTCAAAATTCGCGTTCAGTTATATCAGATGAACAAACACGATAATGAAATTAGGATTTCTTAATAGTTAAGAAATCTTGTATTTCTCTTTACACCGCACCTGTTTTATCAACTGAACGATCATGAAGTTCAACTATTATTAGTTAATAAATTGCAAGGATACTTAACTATAGAAGGATGCCCAGATCCCATAAGCACAATGTTAACGGCCGGTTCGGTGGTGGGGGTAGACTGATGACGTAGCGCTAGACCCGTCGTAGACCTCTATCCATAGCCGTAAGTATGGTTTTCACGGTTTTACATCATTTTCATCGTGTTAACTCCATTCTAACTAGGTTATCCCGTGGATTACGTTAAAATAATATTCTGTTGTGTTGTAAACGTTTGCTAGTGCCATGTTTTTCGAGTAAATGTACTCGTGACAACAGTGTTTTGAGGTTAACTATACATATTTTTGAATCTAACCATACATACCATACATATTTTTGAATATGTATGGTTTATAATGATTCAATATTATATTATATTAACATAATAGAAAAATTTAATTTAACATAAACATAAATGTGTTCACTCAATTTTTAATTGGGAGGATTTGTGGCTGTGGAAAATGAAATTAGAATCCGTATTCGCAATAAGCAGCGCAAAATTATCGAATAGATTGTGGAATATTTCGCCACCTTAGTAAGTATTTATTTGCCCTACAGACCATTTAGATTCGACCGGAACTTTCGACTTTAAATTTAAATAACATTGGTCGAAAGCATTGCCATGACAGTATTGTATAATCTTCTTAAAGTGATGTATCCTTACAACAGTTTTTCATTTTATTTACTCAATTTGTATTTCTATTTCAAATTTATTTCATGAAACTCCAGTTCGTTACAAAATAGTCTGTAGGGCAAATAAATACTAAGGCGACGATTTGGTTTACATATTGTCTGATTAAAATCTTAATGAAACCCAATGTTTGTCAATCCGTTTATCCAATCCGTTTTTCCTAAGTATTATCCGAATTGTGTTATACATACACAAAGTAATACCCAACGTTACGAGAGATGTTGAAATTAATATTGCATGCCACACGTTATTTCCAATTCCTTTGAATTTTTCAGTAAAATATATACATATATGTGTTTGTTCTTGTGATTAATGTGCCTAAAAGCATATTAATATATTTAATTCCGAAAATAATAGCCTCCAATAATAGTTTGTACGGTCAGAACGACATAAAACTGTAGAAATGAATGATATGTAGCCGTTATTTTGGTTGTGCCGCGGAGTTCGGGTCTAGCGCTACGTCACAACTGACTAGCCAATCAGCGTCAACGGCCGGATCTGGGCATCCTTCTGTAGTTAAGTATCCTTGAATAAATTGTGCTTTGTCATCAGTGCAGTCATCCCTGAATAATGATCCTTTTTTTTAGACCAATCACGTATATTGACTAAAAGGTCATGTCCCTATTTCGTTTCCTTCATTTTTTTTTTTATGTAATAAGTGACTGTTGGAAAATGTCTCCACTCATTCCACCCAAAAGGTTTTTTTTTCTTTGACCACTAGGTATCGGCTATAAGCCATGTACCAAAACTGAAAAAGTTAATGCATGCATAAATATGCTGGACAAACGTTGTGGTGCCCAGAAACGGGTTTGCCTCGAGCAGGCTTGGAATGATGCCCCTCACGTTTCTGAATGTATTATGACTGGCGGCCTTTTACGCGCGAGAATCTAGCCAGTGTATTCAGCGCCGCTCTTACCTCTAGCGGCAAGCGTGCAGACTACTACGCACGGATTTCATTAAATCTTAAACTCATGTAAGATTTGTTAAATGTTAATAAATCTGAATTTGAGGAGACATGGTATGATAATCGTCTCAACCGAATGCTTTATTTATTGCGAATACTGCGAAATTTCCATAGTAGTTGGGACAACATATATATTTTTGTCCTACCCCCCTTGAAAACGCATCGTTTCGTGCATGCGAAGCGGGCGGAATCTGAGTTATTGTGGCCCCTTCCATGCTGGTGACGGTTGCGCATGCGCACTTGGCGAGCGGGCGTACAAAACCCATTACAGCCTACTTCGAGCCTCGAGCGGTCTGAAATGAAAGCAGGTCGAACCGTATGTAGCGCCTCTTTACGATAAGCAAACGAACTCCTTCTAGTAAATACTAAATATCATGTCGGTAAAGCAGGCTGCGTCCTGAAAGACCTAAAGAAACGTGAAGAATCGATTGACTGATTGTGATTATGGAGACAAATAATAAGAATATAGAATCTGAGGAAAGTGGCGACGAAGTTTTTTGCACGCCACCTGAAATTCGAGAAATCGCTGAAAATGTGAATGTGAGTTGTTGCCCGTTAAATCGCGTGTCAGATACGAGGCGGCGTACATAACCTACCAAAAGTGGCAAGCGTCGAGTAATATCAAACTCACGTCGGAGAATGTGTTAAAAGCGTATTTCAAGAAACTATCGGAGAAGTACAAGCCGCCCACTTTATGGTCAACCTGGTCAATGCTCAAAAGTACCATAATGCAAAAAGAAGGGATCGACATCAATGAATACAAACAACTGACGGCTTTCCTGAAACGGCAATCGGATGGGTATCAGGGCAAGAAGTCCAAGGTCTTGACATCGCAGGACGTTCAAACGTTTCTCAACGAAGCCCCTGAAAATAAATATCTCGCGACTAAGGTAATTTTATATTTAAAAAAAATATAGTGTCGAGATTGCTCTGATCTTTGGCATTAATGCTGAATTATCTCGTACAGGTGGCTCTGATCTTTGGCATCTGTGGTGCTTGTCGGAGGGAGGAATTGTCAAATATGAGAGTGAACGATGTCTAACACCAAGGAAATATTCTCGTCGTCAAAATCCCTGACACTAAGACCAAAGTACCGCGCACCTTCACAATACAGGACGAGTTTTGCGAGATCGTCAAGAACTACGAGTCCCTGCGCCGCCGAATGTCTCTTCCGACACATATTTTTTGAATTATCAAAATGGCAAATGTACCAGCCAGGTAATAGGCAGAAACAAGTTCGGTGCGATGCCAAAACAAATTGCCGAATATCTTAATCCGCCAGATCCCAGTCTGTATACTGGGCATAGTTTTCGGAGGACATCAGCCACGCTCCTTGCTGATTCTGGAGCTGATTTGACTACCCTGAAACGTCACGGTGGCTGGAAAAGTAGTACGGTTGCCGAGGGATATGTAGAGGATTCCATCAATAATAAAAGAAAGATTGGAAACATGATTACGTCGTCGATATCGATGGATTCGTCAACCTCAACAGCATCGTCGACATCCGCGTCTCTGTCAACACCACCGGCGTTGTTGAACTCATCGTCAGCAGCATCGTCAACGGTAGTAACAGAGCCAGGATTACTGCCGATAAAGAAATTTAAACAAACGAAAGTCGTAGCAACGACCGCGACACTGGAGACTGTTGACGTAATTTCAAATTCAACCGTCGATATTGAAAATAAAAGCCCAAATCCCGTTTTTCAATTTAATAACTGCAACGTAAATATATACCAACAATGAAAGAAACTGGTAAAACAGTAAAACCTGCAAGCCTTATTTTCCTTATTTGCCAATATTGAAATATGTAATACAAACGATACGTTATTTTCTTATTTTTTACTTTCATTGTGATAACTGCAACGTAATACTGCAACGTATATACATATATTGTACCAGAAATTATAAAAAAAATTTCACACAGTAAAATCTGAGTCTTATTTTTCTTGCTATCCAATATTGATACGAGTGAACAAAAAATACCGACAGTCGAAACGATAGAGAAAATGAACACAAGTAAAAGAGAGGTTATATCGTTATAGCGGCGTTCTCCGCGAGAGGCAGCACTTTCTCGGTCTGATTTCACCGTCACCTGATTTCTTTTCCCTATCCGAAGTGTTATTTCCCCAATTGAGAATTTTTTCGCAATTTGTGCTCACGTTTTCAAGGGGAGGGACAAAAAGTACCGTGTGCACCACGGGCGGAAGGCGATTTTGACTCGTGTGAAGGCCGCCCTCGCTTCGCTCGGGCGACTAACTTCACACTCGTCGCAATCGCCTCCTTTCCGCCCTTGATACACAATGTACTATTTTTGTCAGATTCTAGAGTATACAAGACATTTTGCAGTGAAGATTTGATCGATTTCGTTCATCAAGATCCTAGATTTTTTCCCATTCACGAAGGGCAAAGATTTTCATAATGTCGAATTAGCTGAAGGGACCATTTTTCTTTCAGGACGTACGAAGTTTCTTTTATGACTCATAAATTTCCGATTCCAGGGTTTTTGAACGTTTTTCAAAATTTTCCGTGCGAAAATGTGTGAACAAAATAAGCTGAAACTTTCACAATCAGATTTTGAAAATTCGAAATGGTCTTCTAATCGCACTTACGATCTTAGGCTATACGAGACACAGACGATATATGTATTATAAAAAAAGAATCGAATGCAAGTTTGATCCAAATTGGTTGAGTTTTTGGACCCAAAAATAAATAAGAAATTCAATTAATCTCAAAAATCGACCATAAAGTTGAAATTTTTGAACTCATAAATATCTCCAAAACTTTTTTGTGGCGATGAAGAAGAAGTTTGCTTTCACCGTTTGAAAATAGAAAGTGGAAGAGGGTTTGAAAAAAGCTCCCCTGCATATCATCTCGGTCAAAAACAGTAATTCAGCAAAATTTGACAAGAATTATTGGTTCAGCAGTTTCATGGCTACAATTTTATCTGCAAAAAAATGCTTGCGATTTTATGATTCTGGTGTCGTTCCTTGAGCAGACGAATGTAAAAAGCACTCGTTCTAAAAAGATCCTCCAAATTACGAAAAGCTATTCACTAATTGAAATCGCCAACCACTTCGATTGCAGTTTCTTCGAAACCGTAAAAAATATCGAGATTAAAATCACCGGTGTGACTTGGAATCTCAATCTACCTCCGAAATCGCTCAGAATTTCATGAAATCTGAATAGAATCGTTTTGAAACAGTTGAAATCGGATAATTCCGTTCGGAATCACTTTCAAGTAAGATGCGATCGCTTGTGACTTGAAGTAGCCCCTCGTCTAATGAGATTAAAAAATTCCCTCGATTTTAGGAACCGGTTTAATATCGAGTTAAGAAGAACCGCGCATCCCGTATGGCGAACCTTGGCGAAGGGTCCTTCTGCAGCGACGTCGCCAAAGTACCGTGTCGTAATTTGAGACTTAAGGGTTCAAGAGTCGCGGCGCGATAGACGTACAATTCAAATTTCCCTCGTAGCAAGTAAAAAAGAGGTCAAAAATAATACGGAAAAAACACTTTTGAGAAATTTAAAGATTGTTCGTTATTTTAGATAAATATCCCGGATTATCTGTTAACAGGATGAAGGATCACAATTTATGAATGAATATAAAGAAATCGGGGACATTTTGATTTGCTGGAAGATAATAATTTGGTGAACGTTAGAGTATACAAAAATTATCAAAAATATTTGCTCGTCGGGCTGTCGAAAATACATTTGCGAATTTTGACTCTTCGATATTTATGTCACGAATTCAAGATTCCTCGAGCATGAATTACGATATCGTTGATCCTTGCGCGGAACTGAAATATCGCGTCAGATAATTTCGCGGCCTGAAATGGTCTCTCTGATATGGTACAAAGTTCCCTGGATACGAATGCACGAGGGGGATTCTCGATCGGTGGAAAGGTGACGATATTTTTCTTCACAATAAGAGCGCGAAAATAATTGCCTTCCGAAGAGGAGCCAAGTTCGAACGGGAACGGGGGCTTCCAATAGAACTCTCAGACCTTGGGGGAAGGAAAATAACTGAGATCCTGATGCTCCGACACCGGAGAACTACGTTTGATGTTCAGCCAGGTTGTTAGATGTATCTATCGACTCCTCTGTTGTAAAAATGCGAAGACGGGAAGCCTTTGGTCGAGGATTGAGCGGCGGGGATGAAAGGGGCCAGAGCCGAACCATAAAAAGACCAACGTCACCCGACCAGTTGTACTCAATCATAACACGCGAAGACAGTGATTTGGTGACAACGAAACGTTATCGAAGTCGTCGCGTCACGGATTTCGAGGAGCCTCTCGAATCCGAGATTTTTCTAGACTTTCCAACCCATCGTTTCCTCGGTCTGTATAACTTGGTCGAAATCCGGAGACTGCGAAATACCGCTGAGGGTGTTTGAGAGTCCCTGAGCGAAGCCATCGAAGTGTTTTTCTGAAAGGGAACCGTCAATTGAACGAGAAATATAATAATAATGATAAAAATAACAATAATGGAGTTGCAAGAAAAAAAAAATAAGAACCACGTTCGACATTCTGCGCGTCGTAGAAAAATTGAGAATTCGCCTTCATCACACATCGAAAAATGGACTTTTCCAAAAATCACTTGTCGTAAGGTTTCAGACACAGGGTTTGATCCGATTTTGTCTCTCGACGTCTCATTTCCTTCGGAGAGCAATCCTTCATCGTATGAATGAGGGAAATTGACAATCAAAATTTTTGGACCAAGTTATCAGCAAAAGAGTGACTAGTGATTGTCGCTAAATTTCGATAACTGACCATAACATTAACACCGGAATTTTTTTTCCCAGTTTCCCTCATTCACACGATGAAGAATTGCTGAAACCTTACGACAACTGATTCTTAAGAAAGTCAACTTATCGATTTGTAATGAATTTTAGAATCACTTCCCTTAGGGGCCGTCCATTTATTACGTAAGACAATTTTCGCCCATTTTTGACCCCCTCCCCCAGAAATCTTACGTAAGATTGAATAAATACCTGAAATGTTCAAAGTGATTACACAAATCGTGACAGACGTGGGGCCTAGGGAAATTTTGGTGCAATGTGGAGCTGATTTCCGATTAAAAAGAAAATAAAAATCTTACGTAAGATGTCTTCAGAGTCCCCCTCTCCCCCAAGTAAGACTAAGTAAGAAATGTTGAACCCCCCCCCCCCCCCTAAAACGTCTTACGTGATAAATGGACGGCCCCTTATATCGAAGTAGCCAATCGAAAAACGTTCGGTGATTAGCAGCGTTTCCTGATATGAAATCCCGGAGCAGATTTCAAACGACTGTGAGGAATAGAGAGGATGAAGGAGACCCGGAAGATCACAGGGGGGTAAAAATTTGCGGAATTCAGAGTGTAAAATATTTCTCTCTATCGCCTTTATATCGTATACGTATAACTACGATACGCAGTCTGTACCTTGCCTCTTGTATTCCATCTTCTATGTAGCGAGCCACTAGACGATTTCATAAGCAGCTAAGATATTCTGCCAGGAGTCGAGAGGACCTCGGTATGTTCCCGGTAAAGTGATAAATAAATAAATATATTTCGTAATATTATCATCCCTCTTTCGTAGCTTGATGACGATTACGTGACGATAATTATGATCGCGATGGGAATAATAAGAAGAAGAAGCGGTAAAATATGACGAGATAGCCACTATCGTAATTATCGCGACGTAAATCGCGAGCGATAAAAACTGATTGTGAGTGAAGTGGAAAAACACCGGGTTGAATGTGTGAGGGAGGCGTTTTCGTTGAGGCTCTTTAATCGAATGAGAGAAAGTTGGTTCGATGATGGATAAAATGGGGCTGGGGGAGATTCGATTCACTTATCGGTTCATTGTGCATTCCTCAAGTCTGTTAGTCTTTCAAGTCTTTACCGGCTCTTCGCGTTTGACGGCTGCTTCTCTTGCATGCTAAACATCCCCTCAACGTTGCACCGCCTCCTTTTTCCACTCTGTTCATCACCCTCTTCGATATTTTGGGGTGAAAAACAGACGCTGAAAACACGCAAAATGTAACACGTGCCAAAAAAAAAAAA
>JAFFZH010003105.1:0-10270 GCA_018420115.1 Euura saliciscinereae
CAATATTCTGTCACAATTCAACAATTAAACCCCAGATTTCAACATTTGGTCTTTACAATAATAAAATAGAATTTGTACGATGCTTTTGGGCGTCGTAAACTCCTGCTGTTTAAAACACGTGGCACTCGGAGTGAAATAATAAATTTTTCCATGAAAAGTAGTCTCCTCTGGACACATTCCGAAAAATGTTCATCACGCGTAACATGAGAGTTCTTCCTAAAGAAATTGAATTTGTGGAATTCGTATTAAACGTAAGCGACTGCATGTTAAGTACCTCAAACGATGCGATAGAATTACTTGCCGTCGAACGTTGTGTAGCAGCACATGATGTCGATGTAGTCGAAGATATAAATTGAAAATTGGTTACAGAAAATAAATTTCAAAATTTTGACCGAGTCAACACCCTTTGCATCTTTGACATTATTTAGGTATCTTATAAATTTCACATCACATTCGAAAATGATTGTGCCCACGCGGAGCGCGGGCTATCGTGCGTTCTAGTCCCTTTAGTAAAAAGTTGGTGTCACACCCGAACGCGGCCGATGGTCGAATATTCGCGCGGGTTCGATATCACCGCTTTATTCGTGCTGCGATTGGCTGCGCAAGTCAGGATCGGTCTGAGGTGAGCTGAGAGCTAACTGTCACTGCAACTCTACGGCTGAACTGTCAAAACTGTCACTGCGAACCTGACCTAACCGATCGAAAGAATAAACTACACTTTGGATTTAACCTGCGACGAAGAAATTTCGACGAGGAAGAAATCGCGATGCAAAAATGAATCTGCGGTGGTAAAATGTGCGACTCTGACGATTAAGCTCTGATACGAATCTAACAGAAATAGCAATGCGGAAAACAATCTGCGATGGTAATATCTGCGACGGCTACGATTAACCTCTTATATGAATCTGCGACGCTGACGATTAACCTCTCATATGGATCTAACGGAAATTGCGATGCGACAGAAAATCTGCGATGGTAATATCTGACGATTAACCTCTCATATCAATCTGGAAGAAATTGCGATGCGGAAAAGATCTGCGACGCTGACGATTAACCTCTCATATGAATCTAACAGAAATTGCGATGCGACAGAAAATCTGCGATGGTAATATCTGCGACGCTGACGATTAACCTCTCATATTCATATTCATATTTAACCTCTCATATTCATATTCATATTTTATTCATTTTTATTCATTGAGTTAACGGGGCAAAAACCCCTATTACATATATCAAGGTAGTACAGTGGCGACATGGGTATGAATAACAGAAAAAGAATAATGAATTAAAATCAAATACAAAAATAATATAACATAAAATAGAATAAAATAAATTATGACAGGATAAGTAAAATTATCACAGAGAAAATGCAAGTGGACCACAGTTTAGGAGAATTGCAAAATTTCATCCCTTGCACGCTTACAGAAGGAGTAAAAAGACTGGTTGAAAAAGTCCAGCCAGTTGCTGTGGTGGTTAGCCAAGAGACTCAATCTAGAGACGATTGCTCTGTCATTGAAGGTACCATTAAGTAATATTCATTCATATCATATTCATTCTGGAAGAAATTGCAATGCGGAAAAGAGTCTGCGATCGTAAAATCTGCGACGCAGCTGACGATTGCGACGCTGACGATTAACCTCTCATATGAATCTGGAAGAAATTGTGATGCCGAAAAGATTCTGCGATGGTAAAATTTTGAGACGCTGACGATTAACAGCTGTGAAAGATGTGTGTTATGAAGGTAATCTTATCAAATGACGTTGATGCAACGTCGATCAATGGCGAATCGTTGATAACATCAGCCATACAGACTGAGAATTGAGGCTGTCAGAATTGTCAGCTGTGAAGAGAGATGGTCAGAAGTGTTAGCTGTCAGAAATAAGTCTGAAGAGAGCTCAGATCGGCCATGATCGGTAGGAGATGAGCTGTAAAGAACTGCGGACCGTCGACTGCCAGGATTAACTGTAAATAAACTGCAAACTGCTATTAATGTTGGAATAATTAAACGTGTATATTAACAGAGCAATTAACGTGAACTGAGGCGCGCGCGCAGCACGCGCGTGCGATGCTAGTCCCATCTTAAAGGATCCGTGACCGCTCGAACTCGAAAACTCGCAATCGGCCGCTTAAACTCGAAAACTCGCACTCATTGTTGACGTTTTATTCGCGCGCCGATTGGTCGGTTCGTTTCGAGACTCGAGGTTGCGTCGAGATATTTCGGGTCGTTTTCCGCGCGTCATTTGTAGTTTCATTGACTCGCCTGTCATTATTTTGGATGTCAGTGGCGATCGAGCAAAGGGTTATACGAGGTTCCGTGTTCGGGATGTTCATTCAAAATTGCAGGACGTTCGGATGGATAAGGATTCAATTCGCATGGTTGATATGTTCATGATCTTCGTCTTACGGTTTTGATTGCTGAAATATATTGGCTTTCTTGATTTTTTAAGTCAACGAAAGAAGTTGGCTCTCGTGTACGACTGACAGATTCGAGGGTTAAAAGTGCATTCATTCGTGATTAAGGTTTGATTCTTCATCGAACACGGGAAATAAAGGTCGGCTTCGTATCATTATCAAGGCCCGAAGATTCTTCAGCACGGAAAAATTAACCCTGTCAAATTAGTAATTTTTCGATTTTAAGGTTCGAATTGAAAACGATTTCTGCATCGTCGTTCGTGGTTCATGCGAATGACCTCCATGAGTGCCCAGAGGAAGCCAACAAGCAAGTCGTAACAGAAAAATAGTAGGGCTGTGCAAATTTTCGATTCTTTAAATTATTCGTTGCGAATCAAATAGTAAAATTCAATTCAAAAGATCGAATCAAATTATTCGAAACTTTTAGTGATTAGAGGAGTTCGAATATTCGAATAATTTGAGTCTACTGACGAATAATTCGAAGCTTCCAGAAAATGAGGATGTTCCGGATAATTGCGACTCTTTAGAGACAATTGTATAAACATTGGTGATAAAGATGATAACGAATTCATTTCATGAATCTAAAACTTACGTCAAAACAACACGACGTTCGGATAAGTAAATAAATATTCAATTCGCAACGATTTGTGTTCATGATCTTCGTCGTACGGTTCGGATAGCTGAAATATATTGGCCTTCTTGATTCTTCAGGTCAACGGAAGAAGTTAGCTCTCGCGTACGACTGACAGATTCGAGGGTTAAAAGGCATTCGTCCCTGATTGAAGTTTCACTCTTCATCGAAAAATAGGTCGGTTACGTATCATATTCAAGGCCTGACAATGAGACGTTAATTTGTGAGCATAGGTATTCTTTAGCACGGGAAAATGAACGTTGTGAAATGAGTAATTTTTCGATTTTTAGGTTTGAACTGAAAGTGATTTCTGGATCGTCGTTTGTGGTTCTGTAAAATTTCAGAAGACGCAATTAGCAGACAACCCGAGGAAAAGGTACAAACCAACAGACTATACGTAGAACCGATTGTCATTCCGTTCTCCAACTTAAGATGTATCATATTATAATACTTATAAGATTTAATCGTAAAATGAAGGTACGCACACGAGTCAATATTGGGAAACTGAGTTGGTCAATATGACACCTGGTGGACGAATTTTAACTACTGCGGGTAGGTCCTCTTCAACGCACTAGCTATGTCTATGAATATTAGAATCCGCCCTACTCGGAGTAGTTTAAATTTTGCGACCAGGTGAAACCGCGCTCCTACTCAGGTTCCCAGTACTTGGAAATGTTAATCCGTGCCAAAAAGCTGCTTATCAGCACCCATTTAGCTATTTAACTGTAGAAGAAACGAACAAGAGTACCAACGGAAACAGGAGAAATCGTTCCTAAGTTAGAAACAGTTTTGTACTCATTTGTGACTCGATTCGTCTAGTCTGATATATTCGCTAAACGAATAAAATGATTCGTATTTTGAGAAGCAAGTGTATAAAAGATATATTGTTCATTAAATGTGAAAACACTATTGATATGAAAGTTCTTGTGATAAAGAAAAAGCAACTTCAATGAATGTTGAAGATAATAAATTATCTTAAAGTCGTAAGATGGAACGTTTCTTCTACACATCATGTACCAAAATCCCCATGTTTTCTTCCGGACAATGGCAATCACAGTTTTGTACGAAATTCAGTCCTTGCCTGAATTTGCGAAACGCTGATTATCTGAAATTTTCTATAATGCATTATACCTACTTTGAAATCAATGAGAGCGAGAACCGGCGCGGTCGAATTCTGTAGAAACGGACCGGCGCGGTCGAATTCTGTAGGAACGGACCGGCGCGGTCGAATTCTGTAGAAATGGACCGGCGCGGTCGAATTCTGTAGGAACGGACCGGCGCGGTCGAATTCTGTAGGAACGGACCGGCGCGGTTGGATTCTGTAGGAACGGACCGGCGTGCACGAGTTCTGTAGAAGCGAGCAATCTGGAATACTTTTTCTGTAGGAACGAACTTCTGTGCATCGAATTTCTGTAGGAACGAAATCTGTAGGAACGAACTTTGTAGGAACAGTACTCTGTAGAAACGAACTCTGTAGGAACGGTCCGTCCCCGTTTTCGGGCTCGCTGAATTCGAATTTGTCATTAAAACTTGAAAATTCAAAATGGCCGATTCAGAATGGCGACCGGGATCATGAATCTTGCTAGGATTTGTATGAAAATCCTCACTCGGGGGTTTTTGGGATCGCTGAAATCGAATTTGCCATTAAAAATTGGAAATTCAGAAGGGCCGATGTAATATGGCGGCCGGAGGCGTAAATATTGTTAGGATTCGCATGAAAATTCTTAATCAGGAGTTTGTGGGTCGGTAAATTCGAATTTGATATTCGAAATACAAAATTGAAAATGTTCGGTCCATTATGGCGGCCGGAATCGTGAATCTCCCTATGATTTGGGTAAAAATAAAAAAATAAAAATAAAAAAAATGTCGTGCTCTCCACGGTTTGATCGATCAGTTAGATAATCTGGAGTTGTCGGCCGAAGAGCTGGATCTGTAATCGTAAAGACAGCTGGACTTAGAATCGTGAAGAGCACGACATTTTTTTTATTTTCAGGCAAATCCTAGGAAGATTCACAATTCGGCCGCCGTATTGGACCAGACATTTTGAATTTTGTATTCCCAATATCAAATTCGAATTCAGCGACCCCAAAAACCCCTGAGTGAGGATATTCAGGCAGATCCTAGCAAGATACATGATCTCGGTCGCCATATCAAATCAGCCATTTTTTATTTTTATTTTTCTCTGACAAATTCGAACTCAGCAACCCCGAAAACCCCCAAGTGGGGATTTTCATGTAAATCCTAGCGAAATTCATGATCTCGGTCGCCATATTGAATTGGCCATTTTGAATTTCCAATTTATGATGACAAATTCGAACTCAGCGACCCCAAAAACCCGTGAGTGAGGATTTTTAAGCGAATCCATTCAAAGTTTGACTTTTGGCCAGTTTTTCGGGTCTCCTGGCCCACTGTGCAGTGGTACAAGTATGATAGAATTTGAGCTGATTGAAGATGGAGTTGAATTTTATTCCTTCGTGATCAAAATTTTGATTTAATTCGCCGTTTTCAATACGCTTTACGATTTTTTTATAAGAATCCACCGTTCTTCTTGGATATGACTTGCATGCACCGCCAGCATGATAGAATTGATCTCTGTGCATCAAGCAGTACCTACAAAAGTATTTCGAAGTACTGAAATTCTCTACAAATCCACCAAGTGAGTGGCTTCCGAGGTTATCGCCAGCGATGAATACAGTTGAGCCACGTATAATTTCCCCAGACGGTAATTTAACACCTTCAGTTTCAATTTTTTTCAAATCTTTTACTATTCTTCCATAGACTTTCTCGTGGTTAAAAAGTTTTTCCTTACAAAGAGCAACTAATTCCATAGAATTAATATGCGAACAAATATGATCCGGAAAGTTACCGATACTCAAATACACGGCTAGTATTTTGTATTTTTTTTTTTGCAGCTTCCAGCGGGTTAACAACCTCAAAGCTATCTTGGTATAAAATAAATTTCAGACCGTGGGGATTTTCATGAAAAAATTGGTTTTGTTTGAAAGCTGAACCATCAGTGAAGTCTTTCAGAATATCTCTTTCACCTTCAGGCGTACCAGTACGTACGTAGCTCATCTGCTAGAGATTTGTTGTTGAAAAGTTGGACTAATGTTTTTTGTATCGGTATATAGTGAAAGAAATTACCCTTGTTACTTTTATCTCCAAGCCAAACTTTAATCGGTCGTACATATGGAAAATTCTGCGTGTAGAATTTCGTACGTTTGTATGACGTGGCAAAAGTATTTTGAATTTGCGAGAATGGATCACAGAGTAGAGCCTGACTAATTATTTCATTCGCTTGCTGCGCAGAAATATTTTCTTGAACCAATCTCTCCAATAGATTATTTTTCACTACTTCTTGTCCATTTTTATGTGTACTGCATATTTGTGATATAATATAACAGTTGTCACTGGTATCAAAAAGTAAGTTTCTAACTTCAAAAAAAATTGTGCCAAATGCCGCAATAATAATTCGGTCGGGTTGGTACTTTCTTTTCGCACGGCTTCAAAATTACTTTTCGATTCTATTGTTAGCTCAGCACTTCCAACCACGCCAAAACTCTGTTCATCATTGTCATAGATAAGATCAGGCTGTTCGTTAAAACTTAGTGAATTTGCATCTGCTACCACAGTATTGTCCAGTGTTTGAATTTTTTTGTGATTTTTCGATAAATGAGAAGTGAAAGAATTCACTTTCCCATATACTTTTTCACAGACGTTGAAGGGGCATTGGATTTTGATACCGTTTCGTATGTGCTGCTTCAAATGTTTCACTAAGGCAGAATGATTGTCAAACACTTTTTTACATAATATCATGGAGCATTGATATTCTGCATTCACATCAGCAATTCGAGCAATTATCTTTGGTTCTGTAGCTGCAGGATCCACATGCTATCGGAAATTGTGAGATCGTGACAAGTGAGCTCTCAAAGATACTTCTAGTCGGTAGTATTTTTTGCAGCGATTGAATCCGCAAAATAAATTTGTGTTCAAGTTTGTATGAATCGCTCCATGATCTAAATGTTGTTTCAATTTTTCACAGGTGAATGGACAGAACCGGCAGTGAAACATTAGTTCATCAATTAAACATTCATTCTGCAACAGAAATATAGGATATTCTCTGAAGTGAGATTTGGCTTTGAATTACAATTCAACTGTTCGATTCATATGATTTGGAGTAGATGACAAAATTATCTTTTTCATTGTTTTGGAAAGGGCGATCAAATCGAATCCGATGATAAAAAACACAAGATTAGCGTTCGACGTTTCACTAACATTTGTGGCCTTTATCAGGAACTAATGAAAAAAAGGGACCAAGATTACACAGTGGTGCAGCTAGTCATAGGATCACTGAGCGTAGAAAATGAACCCAGGAGGTTACGCGAAAACATAAGCCTTAGTAAAAACAGTTGGTCCACAATCAAAAACAGAATGAACCTGGTCATATGCACAAAAGCGATATATAATAGCGATGAAAGTTAAATTTGAATAAATTTCAACTCAATCCAACTGAAATCAACTGATTTTCGTCAAAGTAATTTCAACTTTTATCGCTATTACGTATCGATCTTGTGCACATGGCCAGGTTCATTCTGTTTTTACTGTGGACCAACTGCCTTTACTAAGTTTCATGTTGTCACGTAAACATCTGAGTTCATTTTCTACGCTCATTGTCAGGGATTCTATGATCAGCACCACCATTTAATCTTGGTCCGCTTTTGTTCATTAGTTCCTGATGAAAGATACGAATAGTTGCCGAAACGCTGAACGCTGAACGCTAATCTTGTGTTGTGTATCATCTGACTCGATTCGATCGTTTGTTCTAAAATAAAATTTTTAAAATACAAAATGCAGGTACCGAAGCGTAAATTCTTTTATACTGGCAAAATTACCTATCAAATTATTCCAAGTACCAAAAGACTTCCTGTTCCACAGACGACACAAAACATCCATAACCTTCTATAATCATTTATACAAGTACAATAGCTTCAATGCTTTTACATCTCACATGAATTATACTATCAAACCCTGCCACCAGTCAAATGAGTTCTACAATGTCTGATTTTCGATCAATTCTATTCTAAAAATAATTATGTTTGGATATCTGGCAAAAAAAAAAAAAAATTGAATTTGAAATAGAATGCTTACAATCAAAGTGATTCTACCAACAATTGTTGTAACAATAATAGCGGTCGAGATTTTGGTGAAAAGTTTTATAACCCTCAAATCCATTGCAGCATTATGTATAAGCTCCAGTACATATCGACGGGTCTTAATAAAAAAGAGCCATCTCGCCGAAGACAATGGAAATTCCTATAGATTTTGGCGGGATGGCTTTGTTATATTAGGACCCGTCGATATGGTAAATTGGAAAGAAAACAAAGGTTAAACAAACAGTGTTACTGACCTTCACAATACGTTCAGATTTGTTTGGTACGACGTTCACCTCCAGATCCTGTGTTCCAACCGTTTTCTTCTGCGCTAAATCTTTGTGCGAGGTGTTACTTGTCGCCAATGTCGACTGTAGTATGAGCCGAATGAATAACAGTGCAATGAAGAGTCGGCCCAATACCTCAGACATCGAATGCACCTGCAAAATAAGTTTACTTTTTAAAATATATCTCTGCCCATTATAGTTCAATCTTAGCTTCTCTTTAATTGGAAATTTCTGGACAGTTTTCATTCCTGATTAATATGGATTCATAGACCGATATTACTCCGACAAACGATTTTTAGACATTAAAATGACGTTATGAAAATTAGAAGATTTTCTCAGGTGATGTACAAAGAAGAATCATGAGCGATTGGTTAAAAAATGCGATAAATTTAACCCTACATTGGTACTCTGGGGTAACAGAAATGTTCTAAAAATTACCAAAAAATCTGTGGTCAATTCGGGAATTTTTGGTAGTTTTTGGAGAATTTTTCAGAACGTCGCAGCATGGCGTTTCGTTTATTTAAAATGTCTGAAACGCTGAAATAAGGTAGAAAAAAAAATCTGCCTATGATTGGACGGTTGTCAAAATAATCAAAATAAAAAATGGGATTTTTTAGAATTATTTTAGATCTAAAAAAAAAATACAATTTCAGATGGGGTGGAGTAATTGTCACGTCTGGTCCCACGGCCCATACGACGCCTACCCTCACACACACACACGCTTAGACTTAGACTTGGTTAACTAGATCTTAGAATATCTGCACCCCGCTATCTTACTCTTTTCGCATAAGCCTGACGGTGCATCACTCGATACTTCGCGTACCGTGGGATAGCTCGGTCAGTCTTATGCACTTCCCCTCACCCTTCCCACAGCTTCTTCAGTCTTGACTGGATAAGCTGGACTCACTTCTATAATAACTCTCTTAAGGATAACATCCCCCTCAGCTAGTAGTAGTTAATATTGTACACTCTGACTCTTACTTGAATACTTGAATAAACGCTGATATATAATCACTTTGTTCTACGCAGAAACTCTCACTTACTTTATTTATATCTCAGACCTTCGGTATACTTTTGTATCTTTATTCGGGGTGAACCGTTATAAATATACTTGACTGGCTTAGGCTTGTTACATAATCATAAAAAAATAACGGTTGGTCGAAAAAATCTGAAAAAAAATCAGGAGCGCTTTTTTTGACATCAAGGAATCATACATATTTCATAGGTAAGCGTAAAGCGAATCAAAAATGGTGAGGGGAAAATCATTGCTCGCGTTGACATGGAATGCCCCGTATACAAATTTAGAAAAAAAAAGCCTTCACCATAATCCTGATCTTGATGATTGTTTCAACCACAATGGGACTGGTGAAGAGTGTTATAACCCAAGAATTACACGGCTTATGATCGCAGCTAACGATATTGTACTGCAACAGTTACAGACACGCAATGAAGCCCGAAAATGGCGCTGGCGTGGTAAACTTTAATTTGCTAGAAAGCGTTTCCCGAACTTACTTTTGATTTCGTAAAATATCGAATTTTCGAGGTGACGAACGATTTTCATCGATAACGAACACGTCAACAATATTTAGGAATTTCGGAAGAAATTAACCGGCTCAAAGCTTCGCTACGAATCACTTGCTATGTTGCTTGAGTGAGTGAGTAGACGCCATGGAACACGATGAAACCTGTAGGATATTTCCAACGCGCACATGTGTGACTGAACAGAATGCACGCGAGAGTATCATTCGAGTGAAAGTCGGTACTCGGGGGTTTTTGGGGTCGCTGATGAC
>JAFFZH010003107.1:0-13166 GCA_018420115.1 Euura saliciscinereae
AAGAGCGAGGTGACTTTTAATCGGGGAAAACTGTCCAGGGCCCTTCTAGAAACGTCTGATCGGGCCCTGGAAGGGCCCTGGATAGTTTTCCCCATTTGGAAATTAATTTCTACGTGGGTTTTACGATAAAAATAATAAAGACACTCACCTTGCAAAGAGCAACTCCGGTGTCTAGCCTGTCCATGAAATTGTCGAGGCTGACTCTGAGCTCTGGATAAAGCGCGTTTAGCCACTCGGCCAAATCTTCTTTCATCGCCACAAGGTACTCTTCGGATGATTTGAACGGCCTGTAGGGCCTCGCCTCGAGTAGTACCGACATATTTGGCTCTGCAATGACACGTGGTAAATGGAGAAGGTTAAAACGACGGTAGAATTTTATCTTCTATAAACATGAGCGAGTATATCGATGTTCTGACAGCGGACATACGGAGCCTTGAGTATAATCAGAGATAAAAATCTTCTAAGTTGCCGATACGCACCGCAGCAGCAGCTGATGCAGCGAATCAATCGGTACGAGATATACGGGCTTAGCTTAGCTCCTTGTCTCTCGAATAACAAATTATGTTAATCCATCGATTACTTCAGAACTAAAAATATATGCGATATATCACGAGTCTTCTTTTTATATTACGACACTTAGCACGTATCTCAGTGCCTCTAACAACTCCTTAGCATAGTTTTCACTAGAAGCTGTATTCGCGGACTCATTACGATCGTACGCTTATATAATAGAGAAGCCCTGTGACACTCTATGCCCCGAGGGGATGCGAGTTCGTATCTCAATATCAAAAACACCGTGGATATTATAGACGAAAAAAATCGCGATTCAACAACGTGGTTGAAAGTTCGCGAGTACTCGCGAGACGAGACTGAGAGATCGTGGATTAGAATTTAGAAAGGCGTTTTATAGACGCCCAGCACTAAATGTCACCCGCCTAAATGCCTTCGTGTTCAATCTTTTTTTATTCGCACAGATTATTATACGCTGCATACTCGGCATATCTTGATATTGCATCCAGAAAAACGTTTTACTTGAATAGTTAGAAATTTTTGTATCAAGTTTCATAAAAATTTATGTGAAGCAATTAAGATATACTTTTTGTATATTAAAATTCAACTTTTTCAATATTTCAATATCCATATAACAGTTTTGAAAATTAAAAATCAATTTGATCAATATTAAAACACGAATACGAAATTTCAAGATATTTCAATCGCTAGGATTTGTAAATTTCATTCCTGTTCGTACAAGAAATTTCAAGATATTTTTGCCATTGCACTGAAGAATTTATTGCTCGCCACGAGTAAAAATGTACTAATTTTTAGTGGGTTCAGATTCAAATTAATCGTTTTTTCTGTGTGTGATGATTGAAAAAAGTTCGTTCAATGATGTCACAACGTGAATTTCTTGAACGCGAATCATCATCACGGGTAAAAGTTTGCAGGGAACAAACGCGAGTCGCTTATCGCCGTTAAAGCACCACTTATGGCAAAGAGTAAACACGATACAAGTGTGCAGTGGGTATACGTCACGACAAATTAGATTGCGGTTAATCTCAAGACCGAGTCGCGACGTTTAAACTCCTCTGTAAGGCTCAGCTCGGTATTCGTGATGGTTGGAATTTCAAATAATTACCTTTCTGTGTAAAATAAAAATGGAATATAAAGAATAAACAATTACATACTTTGTGAGTATGCATATTATCGGTGGGGAAAATAGTTGGAATATGTAAAGAGCTTCGAATACATAGCTGTAACATACAAATCTACGTCCAGCTAATAGACGCTCATGGGTTTCTTTTGCTCTGAGAATATATAATATATACATAATTCTTTTTGTCTTCTTCTTCTTTTCAAATCAGCTGAGTGTTAACCGTTACGATTATATGCCTACTTATACGGTAAATTCTAATTCTACTCTTAAGGAAGTGCTATAATCCATTTTTACCGACAGTCATGTGTATCTTCGATAGTACCCAAGTCCACGGAACTAAATCGTAGAAAAAAAAAACAAAAAAAAAACAGATGCAAAGCGTAATTCTATATTCAATCCCGATTGGAATTGCATAAAAAATTAAGCTTTGAGTCCTTTTTTTTCTTGCAATGCGTACAGAAAAGTCTTAGGGGACGAATTAGTGACCGATAGGGGGAAATAACTCAAGATTTTACTGACACCGAGGGGGTAACCACTTCAAAATGAGGTGTCCCAACCATTTCACATTTCACAAGCATTTCATAGGCATTTCATACGTATTTCATGGGTATTTCATGGGTCTTTCATGGCATTCCATAAGTATTTCATGAGATGACTGTCCCAACTATTTCACGAGTGGATACCCCCTCGACTGACACATTGTTTTTTACTGAAATAAGTCAAATGATTTCAGATTTTTTATCGTAAATTTTTGTTGTTGTTTCATTTCACATTATTTCACCTAATTCAACCTATTTTCTTTTACTTCAAATGAATTTATTTTTTATTATATTTCTCATTAATTCAGTTATTTCCCCCTTGTTAAAGGGGGCTCGATCGGGCTTCCCTAGAAATAAATCGGGCTCAGATCAGGGATGTAACGCTTTAACCGATGAGGCCTGATCACGAAATTCTAGTTGAGATCAGGCCCAGTCAGGGAATCCTGTTCGGCAAGCCAGGCCAGGGCCTTGCTGGGGCCTCGTTGGTAATGACCTACTTGAGGAAGCCATATTTAGCCAAAATTAAGGCCATGCCATTGTTATGGCAGCCCTGAATCGCCCCCAAGATTTTTTTTTTTTGCGCGGGAGAAATTCAGCTAGATTCAGTAAACGAGTCGTATTTAAGCGACCCCTCGGATTCTTTTTCACACCCGAAGTAGCACCGATTGGAAATTCGAAGAAACCCCCATTTGTATCGAATCTGCGAGGGTAGAATGACTCGCGAAATGGTTTTGACACCACATTTATGAAATACTCATGAAATGGTTGGAACCCCACAAATCCAACACAAATAAGGCACGAGGTAGAGGTGTAGTAAGAGTTGGTGTGCAGAACTCGTTCTTACAACTCCGTATGTAAACAAACTGAAGAAACGCGGCTATTACCTCGCGGAGTGGCATGGCATGGCATCGCATGGTATGGCATGGGCATGGCACAGCCCCCGGCCGCGGCCCGGTACAGAGAATCTTGTGAATGAGCGTCGTACTCCATTCACTCTCGAGTTACACTCGGTTCGAAGACTTGCTCATTCGATATAGACGCCAATGGTTCTACATTCTACGTTCTTTATGCGTGCCTTTCGCACTTTTACATTAGATCATCAACTTGTACAGAAAAGACTCCCTTTCTTCTATCTAGGTACAAAAATAGGTCACCTCTGTCTCGATTTATTGAGAATTACTCGCTTCAGTCGTTGTCATATCTTCTTGTTTTCGAGTCTGTTATTGCTTTTGATGAACGTGTGTCGATGTGTTAATCGCACTTTGAAATGATACATTCGTTATGTACCGCGGCTATCGAGAGTTCAGTATTTTCTTATCTAGTCAGATTCGTGGTCGTTGCAGCGAGTACAAAAGAGCGAACATTGGCTTGCGCAATTAGCATTATAATGAAGCATAAAATACTGCGGTATAGCAGTAATATATCGATATATTATGCAGATATTTTATGAAAATTCGAAGAAACGCGAGGTGACAAAAGTTTGGGATGATGAATATTGTGAACAACGTTTCTTATAAATGTAGTTTAAATTTATTTCTGAATAATCAACATAATTTTGAGGATGTTTTATTTAAAATTTGTTATTTTATAATGCAAAACCAAAAATCGTCCAAAAACCTGTTTTCCAATTATATTCGCAAAATTAGTCCTGCTATACCGTGACGAAGTATTTCTAAAGAATTTATAGTCTCAAATATTCCAAAATGCAAATTTATGTAGGTATAAGAAACAAATAAAAAAAACAGTAACTTTGTGGCAGAAAAAAAACTCTGTGATTTATTTATCCAGCTGTTATTGTTACTCGGTAGGAATATTACGATATACGGAAAAGTATAATTAAAACTCATTAAAAGTATGATTCATCCTCACCTCGATGGAATATCCACTACTAATAAAAGAAACTATCAATATCTTCTCTTCTTTCCCCAGATGCACTGAATTATTGAGAAAAAAAAATACACTTCGCAACAGATTTTATTATTCGATCAAAATTTAATGGATGAGTTTCAAAATATTAGCTGCGTTACTTCGTTGTTAATTTATCGATATAATACTTCGTTTGAATAAATAATTAGGTTTAGAAATTATTAAATTCAATTAAATTATCGCCGTTTTATATAATCGATATTATATCTAAAAAAGTTACGATTAGTTTGTCAATTTCAAAATGTTTCATTTAATAAAAAAAATATATTATATTACAAGTGCTTTTTAAATCGCACTTTGTATGTCACTTTAATTTATTGTCTTTCGATTATTAATTTTTATAATAAAAAAAATCGTATGTCATATATTATTGATGAAAATAAAATCAATCTCGTACATCAACTCTATAGTTTATTAAAATTCTGTTGTTGTTGTTGTTTAAAAATAATTCTTTATTGAACTCGAAGTAAATCGAATGCGTCTCGCGGGGCGTATTCGAACCCCATGCTCATGCGATGACGTCCCTAACAGAGACTGAACGCGCCTGAACGATGTCTCCCCGTATAAATGCTTCGCGTGCCTCATTTCGTCGGTAAGTAAACAATGAGATCGCGCACTGGTAGGGGGCAGAGGGCGCCACCGGTCGACTAACAGCATCGTCGATAAGGTAGAACACGATCGAAATCGAAAACAGTCATCATCATCACCGCGACGATAAAGTAGGAATCTATCGACCAAAAATTTGTCGGTAAGACAGTTTACTCTCCGGGTAATCGATAACCGCTATGAATTGAGGATTCAGCGGATCTTTCGAATGATTTGAGATACGATACAGGGTGGATTCCCAACGATGATACAGTCTGAAGTTGGCTAGAATTGGAAAATAAACTTTTAGACAGTCGAATCGGCTATGAATTAAGGATTTTGAGGAATAATAATCAATGATCGGTATGAACGAAGGATTTTGCGGATCTTCCGAATGATTTGAAATGCATTTTTTTAAATAGAGGCTTAGAGAGATTGCAATGCCCTAATACCATAGCCTGCAAGATTCTATTTTAGGTACTCGTTGCAAAGCACTATTGTAATTTCCGCTATTCGAGCTCTGAACTAGAACCTATTTTGCGGTTTGATTATTGAAGTTTTTTTTTTTGGCAAAGTTGGGTGGAGAAAAACAACACCGATCGTAGAAACGATAATAACTGACTACCAAGCAGTGGCTCGTGGTGTGGATAATCAACAACAGGTCAACGCTTTTTACAACCCAGTTGTTTACATTTCGTTGGGGCCTCTCGAATTCCATAGAAAAGTTCTTCAATTTCATATTATACAGCAGAAATCGGATCATGGCTTTTGGGAGGTCACATTATGGGTGAAAAGATTTACACACAAGTATAATTATCACGTTACTATAATCACAGCAACGTTCGTTATATTTAGTAATGGGAGAGCCGGGCAAGATGGGCACCCTAAGAAGATAACACTTCAAATAGCGGTTCGAATCAATGGATCTCCTAATTTTGATCAAAAAACGATAACCCGACCAATGCCGAGTGTTGAACGCCCTTCCCTGAAAAATCGGAAAATTCCGGGCAAGATGGGCACCCTCAAAAATGTTCGAAATTTTACAAAATTGAAAAATATTCTCAATTCATTCCGTATTCACGTGAGAATAGTTTGAACATGAGATTAGCTACGTATAGGAGGTTTGTAGACAAAAAGTGAGCAAAACGAATCCTGCCGGGCAAGATGGGCACCCCAATTTTTTTTCGCAATTTCTCAAAATTGGAAAATTTTGAATATTTACTTTGAGTTCACATTAAAATACTTTGGATTCAAGATTAGCCATGTCTCAGAGGCTTGCAGTAGAGAGAACACAAGCAAAATAGGACATGCCGGGCAAAACGGGCACCTTCGAAGTTATGCGTCCTTTTCTCAGGTTATTTCAAATGAGTTATAAGTTTGCTGATCAACTTGTTCACTGGATTTGATATACCTACAGGGTGTCCCATTTCATACAATACAGCTGAACCATCCTCAATTTGATGTTTCCGAATTTCTAATAGAGCAGGTAATTAATGAAATTGAAACGTTTTGAAATTTTGAGAAATTAGAGAAAAATGTCAGGGGTGCCCATCTTGCCCGGCGGTGCCCATCTTGCCCGGCTCTCCCCTATATATAATGGAGTACAAAAGTGGAACAATTCTATTCGATGGGCGACGCGTGACTGAGGACTAATCCACGGTGTCTCTGTCTGTACGACCAGTCACACGTCCTTCTTGTGACACATAAACATCCTCATACACATACGCATACAAATATACGTACAAAACAAAACCCGAGAAACTCAAATATCTCAATAATGGCTAGCATAATTATCTCTTGAACATCCAGTTTTTTCATAGACAGAAAAAAATCCAATCGACGAAGTGTCCAAGAAAATCTACTGGAACCTTGTGTGTTAGTTTCATGACTCACCATTTCAACACAAGAACAAGATGAAAATTCAATTCGACTTCCACTGTTCTCTGTTTTGTTTCAGGAGTACGTGGAGCTTGTTCTTCGTCAACTTTATATGATCGTAAATATTATAGGACATGTGAAACAGGTTTGAGGTTCTAATGACAGTGTATACATTTTACAAGCATATATATTTTATTCGTTCATGAAAAAAGCCTAGACCGATGCAACTTGAGAATAATAAAATTCGTATTAGGTACAATTTTTCTGAACTTATAATGGAAGGAATAATATATTTTCACTGCAGGCTCAATACGCAGGACTCGTCTTTGCACTTTCGGCTCCTGTAGGCACAATGAAAGTTTGGTTTAATGCCTGATGCACGGTTCCGTTGGCTACAACCCTTGTCCGGTAGTAAATTTTGTCTCCTGGGTACAGACGAACATAGTGGAAACCACCGATCCATAAATTGTGACCGGGTACCTCTCTTAAATCGTCCAATATTTTCTCAGGGATGCCATCTGGATTAGAGACACTTCGTTAGTTCAAAATTTTGTTGGAAAGTGACGAGCGCAATGGCCAGTTAAATCATTTGTATGTCTTACCTTTAAGCGGCTGCTTTACGTTTCCATAAAACTCGAATTCCGTGATCCCCGCACCGTGACCTGATACTTGGAATCCTGCAGCCTCACCTGATGCTTGGAATCGTGGACCATCATAAAGCATTGAGATTACAGTTTTTGGAGTTGCGTCGACACCCTCAACACCCACAAAAACATTCGCAGCGGATACCGCAGCAAGGAAAACAACGATTTTCATCGTCGAAGTTTGTCGAGTATATCGAGTAGACTGATGAAGAAAATACAGAGTTAAGAGGCAACTAGGTAGTTCGCGTTAATTCAGTTGAGTGATGAAGGCACCAGAATGGAGCAGCTTTTATAAAAAAAAGTGTGTGGATGCGCGGGGGAGTTTGGAATCTATCATGGTCAATGATAACTGCTCGTAGACCAATCAAGAGGTTCGGAATCGCACGACAAACAGCCTTTATCACGTAGTTATAGATAACAATAGCTGTGGTGAGCATCCGGGTGTTGGGCACGATTTGCACGACCCGATGCGTTTATGATCAGGAAATAGACTCTGGTTTATTGTAGGTATAAAACAAATACAAAAGTGAAATAAGTTCGTAGGTAGAACTTTGAGTGAATCAATAACTTTAGATTTGAATCTTTATTCAAATCGATTTTCAATCAAGTGAATTTTTGGTCCTTATTCGGATACCCTCTATATTCTATAACCAATGTTGAATAATTCTATTTGAATGATCACATTTCGAAGATGCATAATTGTGAAGGAGCGTCGTCGGAATGAATTTTCTTATATCACAGCTCACATGAAAAGGGGAATCGCCTACTTAGTTACTAGTAGTTTAGCGGGACGAAAGCTACCGAATGAATTTATTTTTACCCGACTACGGTAAAATGACCATATTTCACCCCTGAAACGCGGATCGAAAGTCATGCAATTTCGGACCAGAGGGAAGAAAAGTAAATTGCCGGGCAAAAGAGTCCACTTTTTTGCCCGCTTATTCACTTTTTCTTCCCTCTGTTCGAAAATCGATGACTATAATACTTTCCGCCCGCGTTGCCGCGATGGAATATGGTCATTTTATCGAAGACGGGTAAAAAGAAGTATATATGCCACGCGGGAGGAACGCGATTTTCACCTCGTGCACATGCTCGTGCTGCCCTCCCTGCCCTCGCTTCACTCGCCCGCCGTTCGTACCGTCCTGAGGATGTTTTGATTATACATCCCTAGGACGTTTTGAGACATCTTTCGGACCATTCAGGACATTCCAAAATACGCTCGGGGACTTTGCTAGGTTTTCGTGAGAACTTGTAAATATTTTCTGAAAATATTGCAGCACGTGAAGGTTTTCGTTCGATCGGTCCTTCGTATATACTCGCAGGACACGCATGATAAATCGATAATCAAATTGGATGATTGATCCCCACCATATTTGATCGATTCTGGATGTACCAAACATCGCAGGGATATTCCATGCATTGTTTGAATTCTTTCTCGGGTTTCGAAGGTCAGTATAACAACACTCGTTGACGTTTCGACTCTGAAGAGGGCCCTCTTTAGAAAAAACTATTTCTTGACTCAGCCAATCATGGTCAATATGAGGAGAAAACGTGTACGGAGCCGGAAGGAGCTTTTCCGGTAACTCGGAATTGGCTCCGTACACGTGCCTCTTGTTCTCGCTATCAAACCTTCTTTATCTGCGTTCTTTGTAGCAATCGTTTACCGACATGGCTCCCAAGGAAGCAGATGAAGACGTACAATCACGTCATGACTCATAAATATCTTCTGTCTTCAGTTTTCTCCTTATACTAACCATGACTGACTACTCCCAGATAACAAAATGCGCGCATAGTGCGTGCACGTTGTGCCATGACCTAACCCACACGCCGTGAGCTCACAATACCATACAGATGCGTCCTCATATGCGTTGCATATGCGACGCATGTCGTGCGTGGATAAAATTGTATCTGAATCATTAGATATGATTTGATAAAAACTTCGTCTCCATCTCATTGGATATATGATTGTATCCAAATGGACTCAGTTTCATACTGCCGCATACGGGAGTATCACATTTTTTTTTTTTTAATTGCACCGAGATAGTTTTGAACCCGGAGCTGTTTCGCAGTGTCACCCATCCAACTATTAGTCGCGGTCAATGTTGCTTAACTTAGTTGTACGCTTCAAGTCCGGTGTTGTACTGGCTCTATTCATTTCATTGGAGACTTAGTGATTCTTTGTCATTTTGTAACGATGACGAATTACTTACCTATTTTCACTTGATCACATCTCCAATAACCAACCATACTTATGAGAACAATAATCTATTGTCATATTTTTGTATAATATAATACTATTCATGTCGCGTGTCTAATCGCATAAGGTCGTGAGCCCCAAAAACGCGATTTTGGTGGCAAAAGGTCTTATAACTTTTTTTCACGCCGTTCGCTCTGAAAACGGTCAAAACGTATAGATCAATTGAAATTACCAAATCGAAAAATGTAAGTGCAAAAGGTCGTAAGTTCGGCGGATACGTCGTTCTTGCATTACAATTTTTAAGAAAAATTAAAAAACAACGTGAAGGCAAAACGTCGTATTATTGTTTTTCATGATTTCCCATGATTTTTTCAAATAGCTGTAAAAACTCGTAAAACGCAAAGATAAATTGAAAGACCAACCATTTAAAAAAAAATTCGATAAGAAATATTGGTAGTTAAAAGCAGAAGGTCGTGAGCGCCATTTTGTTTTATTTTATTTTTCACGATTTTTCGAAATAGTTGTAAAAACCCGTGAAACGCAAAGAAAACTCGGAATCGAGAACGTTCCGAAAATGCAGAGAAAAAAAACCAAGGTAAAAGCAAAAGGACGCAAGCGTCAATTAAAAAAAAAAAAAATTGGTGGTTATACGATATTCTGCTTTTAATTGACCCAATATTAAATTTCAACATTTATGAACGAATCTTCGGTTTTTATCCCAAATACAAAAAAAAAAAATACATATATACAGAGTGAATTCCTAAAGTGTAAACAGCCCAAAACCTAGTGCGCATGCGCTTATCTGAAAAAATTGAATGTCGGCTGAGATAGCAACCGTCGATTGGGTATTATGACCTTTTGCCGTTACGAACAGCAAAAAGTCGTATAATGGCGCTTACATCCTTACGCCATTAGACACGCGATGTGGCATATTATTATGAATCATCTGATGATTTAGTTTACCTTGAAAACGGTACAAAAAAAGTTCACAGTCAAACTTTCATGGAATCTAAATAGTTGTACTTGCATCTTTCTTCCTAGTGTAATGACCGTTTAAATTTGGCGTAAGTTTCCCAAATCCCAAAGCCACTTGATCTGCTCGTATCTACAGGGTGTTCATGATAACTTTGGAAAAAAATGACAGGGTGGGTAGAGGACCCGAAAAAAAGGATTTTGAGTATTGGAACCCATGTCCGGAAATGGACCCATACAGAGCTATGGCCATTTTTCGATTTTGGTTTGCGCTCCTGTTGCGTGCTCGAAACTCGCGTATATCAGGTGTGTCGCGTGTAAAGGAGATAACAGTCATAAAAAAGGCAAGTTTTGCGTCTACATGGTGCGGTCTTAATAACATAAACAACGGAAAACAAAACAAAAACATCATAATTTTGTACTAAACCTAACAACGGAAAACCCAACACGAATAATGTAATTTGTTACTAATCTTAACAACGGAAAACTTAACGAGAACAATGTAATTTTTTACTAAACTTAATAAGGGAAAACTTAACAAAAACAACGTAATTCTTAACTCAACTCAACAAAAACATGTCAAGGTTTTACGGAACTCAACAATACAACACAACAATAGTAAAAATGATGATGGTTTTGTTGAGTTGAGTAGAAAATTATGATGTTTTTGTTTTGTTTTCCGTTGTTTATGTTATTAAGACCCCACCATGTAGACGCAAAACTTGCAATTTTTATGACTGTTATCTCCTTTACACGCGACACACCTGATAGAGGCGAGTTTCGAGTACGCAACAGGAGCGCAAACCAAAATCGAAAAATGGCCATAGCTCTGTATGGGTACATTTCCGGACATGGGTTCCAATACTCAAAATCCTTGTTTTTGGGTCCTCTACCCACCCTGTAATTTTTGCCAAAGTTATCATGAACACCCTGTATAAACCACATAGGCTACCGGCAAGTCCGAATCCAATTGAATATACCTAGTTAAATCGCAAGGGCCGGCGACTTGTAATTTTTTCAGGTGTGGAGTTAGCAGGGGCAAGGGGACTATAGTTATTCCCGTAGTTATCCGATATTCTCGTGTATTTTATATTTTTTTTTCCTCTTTGTTGTGCGAACCTGTCGTTGGCAGAACTTCTGGGTTTGCGATATCATCTTTATAAAAACGCGCGTATGGTTCACGCGTTTGTCGATTGTCGTTTTGGGGATAGAAAGTAACCGTTTCTGTGACGGTGGAAGTTAGGTTCGAAAACTCAGGCACGCAGTACAGAAATGTATTCATGTCCTAGGACTGGGAATTGTATTCACTAAATTGAATTTGGTTGACAATTATGCTACGCTTGGACTCTGTAAAAAAACATTTCGCGTGTCTAATCGCATAAGGACGCAAGCGCCATTATACGACTTTTTGCTGCTCGTAACGGCAAAAGGTCATATTTTTATTTATTATTTTTTTTTGTATTTGGGATAAAAACCCGAAGATTCGTTCATAAACGTCGAAATTTAATATTGGGTCAATTAAAAGCAGAAGGTCGTAACCACCAATTTTTTTTTTAATTGGCTCTTACGTCCTCTGCTTTTACCTTGGTTTTTTTTTCCATGATTTTTCGAAACGTTGTCGATTTCGATTTTTCTTTGCGTTTCACAAGTTTTAATAACTACTTGGAAAAATCATGAAAAATAAAAGAAATTCACGACCTTCTGCTTTTAACTACCAATATTTCTTATCGAATTTTTTTTAAATGGTCGTTCTTTCAATTTATCTTTGCGTTTTACGAGTTTTCACAGCTATTTGAAAAAATCGTGAAAAATAAAAGAAATATAAAAATGGCGCTCCCGACCTTCTGCTTTTAACTGACTTTTGTTGGTTTTTACCGTGGCAAACACTTGATGACAACGCTTGGCAACACCTTGGGTCAAAAAACCCTTGCGTAAGCAATGGGATCAACTTGCGAATGATTGGCCTTTGAACCAAACACTTGATCATAACGCTTGGCAACCTAATTCCTAATTCTAAGCTTAGAATTTCAGACACTTATTCGTTTGTAAACACTGATGACCTGGGTACTGCCATCGCAGGATTTCAATCTTCGAGGGTTTTTCTTTCTTTATTGTCACCAATGAGCGAACACAGATGAGTCATCAAAGTTTTAATTTGGTATATTAAGACTAGGAATATTTACTTTATATAACGCGAGTATGATTCACGCGTTTTTCGATGCTAGTTTTCGGCACAGAAAGTGGCCGTTTCCATGACAGTGGGAGTGAGCTGCGAATGCGCGCGCACACAGTACAGAAAAGTATAACTTTGACTCCTAGGACTGGAAAAGTGACTGTCCTAGGAATGAAAAGTGGTGGTCATCGTACTCAGCGCGAGTCCGCTGTCAGATTCTTCGACGGTTCGACCTAACCTCAAAACGCGTAGATCATACTCTTGTTATATAAAGTACAATGTGCAACAAGGAGGCAACGGTCTTTTCGCCTCGCGTATTTGCAATACTCGTCTTCGCCTCGCATGTACACTCGCCTTCGGCTCGCGTACACGCTTGTCTACGACTTGTATTGCAAACTTACGCTCGGCATGAAAAGACCGAGTTTGCCTCCTTGTTACACAATCTACTATTCCACTCATATGAAGGCATCTGTTTAAAGTCTCTGAACATCCAGTTTTTTTAAAGAACGAAAAAAGTCCAATCGAAGAAGTGTCCAAGAAAATCTACTGGAACCTTGTGTGTTCGTTTCATCACTCACCATTTCAACACAAGAACAAG
>JAFFZH010003108.1:0-15503 GCA_018420115.1 Euura saliciscinereae
GCAATACGTACAGATTTTGCAATGTTTTGACGTTATTTTCATCCTAATACGAATAAGGAATCCGTCATAATACGAATTTTTCCACTTGGCCCCATAAGCTTGATCACTTTACCCCAGAATCGGGGTAAAGTGATCAGTTTGCAGGTTAGGTTTATATCGATTATGACGCAAGCACCTCGCAATAATATCGGGTTTGACCGTCATAATCGCTTACCTAAAGGTACAAACTACAAAATATATACGACATGATAAACCTTTAGTCGATATTTTATGTTTTATGTCCGAATTAGTCTTAGGGTATCCAATTTGCCCCGGTCTCCCCTACAGGATTTTCAGCATCGTAATTGACGGCCCGGGGGCCTTTGATTATATACAGATAATGTTTACAATTTTTCAAGGACTTAAGATATCGTGTGATATGAGATTGGGAGTTGGGAAAAAAGAATAGCAAGAACCCAGTGTCATAATGGTTACACAAAGAGTAATTATAGCTAAATGAGATGGCTGAACATACTGAGGCGGGTGATGAGGTGATCTTAAGGCTAGAGGTTCAATCCGGGTTAATTCCTCGTAGAAATCTCTCATTTGTAGATTACGCCCATTTTCAATGGGTGAACGGATTTGTCTTGCGGAGTTGGATATTTTCATGTTGCTTCACGGAGTTGTTGAAGTTAACAGTAAGCTTTTTAATCAATTTTGGGATAATCGGTATATTACTTTGTTCGTGCATTCTCAGGGCCGAGGAATCAATGGGCGTGCTTGTAGCCAATCTGAGGCATTTGTTTGGAGTGATTTGGAGTTTATTGAGGTGGAAATTTGCTGCATTGTGCCAGATGGGGCATGCGTAAAAAAGGGTAGGTCGAATAATGGCTTTGTACAGCATGATTTTCATTGAGTTGTTTAGATACGATGATTGGAATAGGTTATAGAGGCGAGACAGTTTATCGATATGCTCAGCCCAGAGAAGTTTTTTGTCAATAGTCCATCCAAGGTATTTAACCGTCTTTGAAAACCTAATGAATTTGCTTTTGATAACAATCTCGGCGGGAAGGGGTTGGCAGAGGTGAAAAGAATAGCTTCCGTTTTCTGCGGGTTAACCTTTATAACAATCTATTCAATAGTAATAAAATCGCGGTGTTGAAATTGTGAGATCAATGCACACCAAACGGTTACAGAAGAAAATACACCGGGCTTTGCACTGAACGGTGTGATCGTTTCGGCCTCCGAAACAGTGAAAAAACATCAATAAATTAGGTTGAGTTTTTGCTTTTTATTGCCATTTCGGGTGTTATAGGCTATCCCTAACTTGCTTTTCAGTACGGATGTCAATTAAAACGCATATTGAGTTCGCTCTAAGTTTTTTCGCTTCTTTAAGACCTGGACGGGGTTTGAACGCGGAACGCTCGCAGCTGTTCGTATTACTAGTCGCACGCTTCATTTTTTTCTTGTCACGATCGCCAACATATGTGTGTCATCTTCGCATGCTTGTATTGAAAATACTCTTTAGCCCTGTGCGATGAGTACGAAGTGATCAAACCGTTCAAGCTTTGATATTGTGCATCAACTCACACCGAATCTCTGCCGTATTCGTGTTAACTTGAACTTGAACCTATCTTGCGGTTTGATTAATGAAGTTCTTTTTGGCAAAGTTGGTTGGAGAAAAACAACACCGATCGTAAAAAACGATAATTGAAATGAAACTGACTACCAAGCGGTGGCTCGTGGTGTGAATAATTAATAACAGGTCAACGCTTTTCACAACCCAGTTGTTTAAATTTTGTTGGGACCTTTTGGATTCCATAGAACAGTTCCTCAATTTCATATTATACAGCAGAAATTGGATCATAGCTGGCGATATCTTGCGAACATCCAGTTTTTTACAGACCGAAAAGAAACCGATCGAAGAAGTGTCCAAGAAAATATCTGGAACATTGTGTGTTCATTTCATCACTCACCATTTCAACACAAGAACAAGATGAAAGGTTGATTGGACTTCCACTGTTCTTTGTTTTGTTTCAGGAGTACGTGGAGCTTGTTCTTCGTCAACTTTATATGATCGTAATTATATTAAAGGATATGAAACAGTTTTGAGGTTCTAATCACAGTGTATACATTTTACAAGCATATATTTTATTCGTTTATGGAAAAAGCCTAGCCCGATATAACTAGAGAATAATAAAATTCGTATTACGTACAATTTTTCTGAACTTATAATGAAAGAAATATTAAATTTTCACAGGCTCAATTTCCCCTTTTACCTCTTGTGGTGGCATGCTGTCACCAGGGACACGTTATTCGACTACTGGAGGCACAGTGAAGTTTTGGGGTGTTGACTTCCGATATATTCCGTGGTGTCGAATCCTCATATAGTAGTGAATTATGTCTCCTGGCCGCACCTTAGCCAAAGGGTTGTCGTAAATCCATTGACCGTCTGTATGTCTGGATACACGTCCTTCGATACTCCCACGTGCGCCAGCTGGATCAGAGACATTTCGTTAGTCCAAAATTTCGTCGGAAAGTGACGAGCGCAATGGCCAGTTAAATCATTTGTATGTATGTCTTTACCTTCAATCAGCGTGTTTCTGTTTCCATGAAACGACAGAATATTATAACCGAGAGGGTTCAGGAATGTTACTCGGAGTCCTCCAGAACCCACCATTCGGCCATCAGCTGGAATTAGAATTGGAGGGGCACTTTCAACACCCACGAAAATATTCGCAGCGGATACCGCAGCAAGGCAAATAACTACTTTCATCGTTGAAGTTTGTCCAGTATATCAAATAGACTGATGAAGAAAATATAGAGTTAAGAGGCAACTAGTTTGCGTTGATTCAGTCGAGTGATGAAGGCACCAGAATGGAGCAGCTTTTATACAGAAAGTGTGTGGATGCGCGGGGGCGTTTGAGATCTATCATGGTCAATGATAACTGCTCGTAGACCAATCAGGAGGTTCGGAATCGCACGACAAACGGCCGTTATCACGTAGTGGATAACAATAGCTGTGGTGAGCATCCGGTTGTTGGGCACGATTTGCACGACCCGATGCGTTTATGATCACGAAATAAACTCTGGTTTATTGTAGGTATAAAACAAATACAAGAGCGAAATAAGTTCGTAGGTAGACCTTTGAGTGAATCGATAACTTTAGATTTGAATCTTTATTCAAAGCGATTTTCAATCAAGTGAATTTTGGGTCCTTATTCGGATACCCGGTGTAACAATGTTCAATTAATTATATTCGAATGATCACCTTTCGAAGATGTATAATTGTGAACGAGCGTCGTCGGAATGAATGTTCTAATAACACTCACATGAAAAGGAGAATCGCCTAGTAGTTTAGCGGGACGAAACTGCCGAATAAATTTATTTTCACATCATTGATCAATGATCCAAATTGCTGGCGTTACCATCTCGGAGCCGGAATTACCTCTTCGAGGTAGAAATTTTACACTTTTGAGCGGGCTATACCATTTCTGGACAGAAATTTCCTCATTTCGGAGTGCAAAAATGGTATCACCCGTCCAGAAGGAGGGAATTTCTGCCCGGTGCTGGTATAGCCTACTGAAGTGACCTTTTTCTGGCGCGCCATATCATTCTGGACAAATATTTCCCTATTTTTCGCGCGTCATACCAAATCTGGTCTGAAATTAGCTTTCTATGAAAGTGAAAAAACTCCAACCGGGTTCAACTTCCAGGGGTCATGGTTTTTTTAGATTGAAAAAGAATATGGCGTGTGACTAGGGACGATTGTTGATTTGCCACTCGTGTGATTGCTGACAAGCTTCGTACTCGTCTCAATCCCAAAGTTTCGTGCATTAATTGTTACACGATATACAAGTCATCGAATTTCGACGACGAAAATATCCCAAAGGCGTATGATTTTTCCAGCCGCATATTCGATGGCCGATAGTATATTTTTCATTCGTAAATAATAATCGGGGAAGATTGCATCGTGTATTCATTCAGCGGTGGGCCAGACCAGCTTCTTGTTTTGATATGAGAATATATACAGACAGGGCCGGCGATCCCCCTATGGTTTTCGGGGAGTACCCCATACCTTAGAATTAAGCAGGTATGGAAATCCATACCTCAGTTTCTTGGCTCACTTTCCATAAAAATAAAATGTACAAGTGGACGTGGCAACCAATCGCCACGACGATACATTATTCCAAAACTTTGTTCCATATTCTGTTTGTTATCAGTTATGTATTCCAAAGAATCACGGGCAAAACACTGAATGTGATTAAACCGCAGTTTACAGCTACGATTTGCAGCACTTCCTATATATGCACTTTTATGTGCATCTCACGTGGCGTCGAGGTAACTTTGAATGCCTTTTCATCAATAAATATTTTTTACGGCACAGGCATTAAAACGGCACTCAACCGGATGATAGAACTATAGATTCGCTGATAATGGGCTCAAATTATGTCTCCGTGGTTCATCAGATATTTTCATAGATGCCATGATTTAGGGAAGAAGAAGTCTCTTCTCTTGATTCACCGGATATTGTAGTAAACACAAATGAAGGTATTGAAGGATATCTTACATGGTTCGAATCCTGTTTCCACGCTGCACTGTTGAAACCATAGTCTTCTGTCCGCAACACTTGCGCAATCTGCTGAACCTATCTGAGAGATAACGAAAAATATAATCAAGACGATGTTTTCCTCATTGCTTTGACCGCAGTGTAGTGAATATTGACGAAATCAATGCTATTCAGAATCATTCAGACCATCCACTTTCACTAGAATTAACTCACCCCAATGACGAGGAACATGGTGATAGCCATAAACCCAGACTCCATCATTATAGCTGTATAATAATTATCAGTACCGGTATCTTCAATTGTTACTGGACTGACAATGAGGTTCACCGTATACTCTGCACGACTCAAATCTAATGGTTTCAGGTCGCAGCATGCAGCCATATTTATATGACTTCCATCCTTGTAGTGTGCAGTGGTTTGTGGCCATCTGGGTGGGGATCTTGCGGCGACTCTAACAGGATAAACTACACATGAATTCGAATGATAATCTTCCGATACTTGCGACTATAGGAATCAACACGCAATCAGCAACTATAGGAATAAAATCAATAGAAATTTACAACCTAAAAGGCATATTTTTAAATTATCCGCATTTGTTTCCACTTCGCATCAGTAGCCGTCGACGATATCGTATATCGCTTCCGAGAATTCTGTGTGGGGCAGTTAGGCAGTCGAAGGAAATGAGTTGTGCGAAAACCGTGTGACAAAATAAATTGCTTATGTCTTTTCATCGTTAAGAATCAGCTTATACGTGGATTTCAGTTTTGTTAGGTTCATAGTATCACACCGACTGGAATCGGATGCTCCAATAACTGAGAACCTAATCCATGTTGTGAAATCGATGTAATTGAGGAAATTTTACAGACTCCAGCAAGTTTCACCCACGTGCCTTGAGATTATCTCTAAATCAACGATTAGAATATGTTTTCATATTCTTGCGCACGCGTTTGGCGGAACTGAAGATACGGGAACCCGAGTATTTGGCGAAACGAATCTTAACAGGTCAAATGATAGCGAGGATAGCGTGATTTTTTGTTGAACCGTGCCTAATCTCGATCAATTCGCCGAATCACATTACACAAGGAAAAAAATGTTCTTGCATCATGAGATATAGTAAATTATAGCTCAGATTCGTCTCGGTGGAATGGTATGAAATTAGGTGCATATGATTTCACACAATTCTATACGATCTTGTGAAATCTCATCCGAGTTTTGTTGAATCATGGAGAATTTGAAATTGAAACAATTGGATATAATTCCGTAAACAGCAGTAACGTCTTATAAAATTTCAATGAACCACGTGACATTAAATGAAACCGGATAATAAATTTATCGAACTTTTTTTTCAGTAGATTATGATATTTTCCCACAGTAATTAGTCAGTATGATAATGTACCGCAGAGACTAAACCGTTTCTGGAAGTTTCTAGCTCCCAGCTAGCCCACTTGTTGTGTGGTGCAAAATTTTAGTATTTCAATTTTCAATACACACTTCAACAATTCCTTGATGAAAAATCAAATAGTTTTATTAGACCTCCGTGAATGATGTAAGGTGATTCTTGGTGACAGGTGAAAAAAAGCGTCGATTTCTTGACGTTTCGGTCCTGATGCGGACCATCCTCAGAACGTATATTTATTGGAACGTCTGTCTTTTGGAAAAAAAAATAAAAAAAATCTGTCAAACATACCGTTAACTTCAAACTTGAAGGCAACCTAAACCAAGCTAAATAGCTCGACGTACCTTGATTAACGTAGGAAATGGTATAAAACAGAAAAAGTAGGAAAACAATGGAAAAGCTACCATTACATTCTTCATACTTTCGAGCAATATACAATGTGACTGAACCAAATCATTCATAACATTCGCAGAAGCGTTAAGATACGAAGCCGAAAGAAGTGCCAACGTAGTTTCAGCTTGAAATTTTGAGAAAAAAGATTCTTCTCGTTGTTTTCAGTTATGCCAAAGTCCGCAGAGGTTATCTCATCGAAGCTCCGTCTGCGTGGCCGCGGAGCGTTGTATACTTCATGCATTAGGATCGTTCAAATAGAGCCACACGAACCACTTCAACATAAAACCATTCGACTCGTGTGAAGTACAGATTGATCCTCAATCCAGTAAAAAGTGGAGATATCGATACTTGTAGTACCAGTCATGATGAGGGTGTCCACGCTCATGGCTTTCGCCACGTTCCTCGTCTTCGGGGTGAGTCGCGATTTTTTTTTAGTAAAAGTAGATAGTCTGAATGATCACGATATTCAGATGTCATCGAATCGAGTTTATTATTATATTACAGGTCAACAAATTATTTATAGTCAATTTGATTTTCACTTAGATGAATTATTCAGCTTCTGTCAGTTCCGCGGATGAAAGACTATGGACTCAACAGTGTAGGGAGGAAACAAACGATAAGCGTAAGATTTCTTACATTACATCTTTGATACAATTTTATATAAATGTTGAAATTTATTGTTGTACCTTACGATCAGCTTGGTGACGTAATATCATACTTGGGTTGATTCCAATTATTAACTGTCACAACAACAACTTCTGGCAAATTGAAAATAGAAGCAGTATGGAAGTACAAAATTATATTTTCGTCAACCATCGCGTGTATGCACTAGGATTTTTAACAATCTACCAACACGACGAGAGTCTGTCACAGCGAACGGTGATAGTTTTTTGTCATTCATGCGAGAGCTTGTTTCATAGTTTCCATCTTGATTAATCTGTTCATTATCTAGCAACGTATGACAGCAAGGATTCGTGCTACTGGGCCTGCTATCTGAGGAAATGGGGAATGGCAAGTTTGAACAATCTATTTTCAACTTTTATATCATATACGTCGATTAGTATGATAGAATTTATTCCAATTTAACTGTTCCATGATGCAACGACATCCCTCGAACGATATTTGTAAATTTGTCAAAACACTTACAATGTATTCTTATTGCCTATCCAGATGAAAGATGGAAAGCTGGTGGATCGCGAGAAGGCATGTGATATGCTGGTAGATACGACGAGTGGCCTTTTGATCGAACTCAAAGGTGGAAAAATGATCCGCCAATTAGCCGAACAATGCTACGACGAAGGTAACATAAACAAGAAGATTTATCATTTCTATTGACGAACTGATTCGAATGTGAGTTGAATGCACCGTTTCTGGCCATCAATTGCCCCATTAGTGGCAATATCAATCAAGTATTAAAAGAAATAATGGCCACAAACGGTGCAAAAGTTGAAAACACACTTCAACTTTCAAATGAATGGATTCGTAACGAATCAAGTATTGGAAAACCAGCCCCAGACTTTCTTCGAATCATGTTTATATTAGTATTGGGTTGATGTGATGAAACGCGACGTGAAGAAAGTCTGATTGGGTCAATGCGTGATGAATGTGTGTGTGAAACGATTTAACGATACCCTCGGGGTACATTTTACGCAAAGTTCATGAAACCGGGCGACATTAACATTTTTCTCTGTTTTCGAACACCCTTAGCTAACCTCAAGACCGAAGTGTGCGAGATTGCGGGAGCTATGGCGAAATGCGTGTATCAAGGAATAGTAAGTGCGTTCGAGGTCTTTACCCTAGCGGACTCGATCACGCCAAAAATACAGCCGGAATACACAGTCGAAAAGGGTGTAAATTTGAATTATCAACATCGTTTTTACGCAGATTTTACATGCATTTCACACAAAACATGTTGATTTTCAGTATCTTCAAAGAAGTTGGTACACTTCGATCTCAATAGATAAGGTGTGCAATTGGCGTAAAATCGGTGTAAAATTGGTGAAAAATCGGTCAGGTGTAAAACCAGTGTAAAATTAGGTTGTGTGAAACTGGTGTGAAAGTAGTGTGCAAAATTCACAACCACACCGTGCAATTTTGGTCTAATATATCGGACACAAGATGGTGTTTTACCGAAATATCACCTATATCACACCAAAATAACACCACGCCAAAAATACACTAGAATCACACCAGGAAAAGTGGTGTATATGTGTCCGCTAGGGTACTGGTCGACCATGATTTTGGATTTTCTAGTCTGAAACTGTTCAGCGGAAAGCCAGTTTCTGACTCGCCAGATACCTTTCCGATCCTCCATTCGATATTCCAAAAAAAAGATTTTTGGCAATTTTGTTTTTTTTTAACTTTGAGATGTATGTACCCGATCAATAATTGAGCGATATCTATCAGGTCTCTGATGAGACACAACCAAAATTGTAATGTATACTATGTTTATAGATTTATAAAACAATAAACGTGTCTGATTCTGCCGCATTCTTTGTTCTTTGTCACTTCTTGGCTGCATGATACTCATGATTGCAATATTCTTCAGGAACACCAGAGGATATTAGACAACTGAATAATTATGTTAAAAAAAATATATTATTGGCGTATTGATTATTTTTTGTTAAGGTTATACGGTTCGACTCATCCGAAGAACTGACAATAATTAGCTTCAGCATTTTACGTTGACATGCATGTCCTCATCGTCAGAACTGAGGTTTGATATCGTTAGTTCCGTGAAACTAGATTTGCAGATTTTCGAAAACGAGACAATGATTCCACAAACTAATTTTCATTGTCTTGTGACTAGAAAGGATCACTTTTTCTATAAAGCGAGGAAAACCGGTGCATTGGTCAAGATTATCCGAGCCGAAGTAATTGATTTCGAAATGAGTCAAATCGAGGAGTCGACTAGAGCCGAATTTACTCGAATGAACGAGCGTCCTCTCTAAATTTAAATCAGTGAATAGTCACTGATCATTAGCGAATAGTCACTGATGCCTCCAGTTATAAGTATACCACTGGAAATCAGTGAAAAGGCACTGATTTATCCAGTGAATTTGAATAACTAATTCAAATAGTGAAATTTTCACCGATTGAATCAGTGAAAATTATTGGTTCTTATATAAATTTGATCCGGTTGAAAATATTCTCGAAACGGAAAGACAATATGGTATATTCGACACATTTTTATTGCGCGAGTCTTCATTACAAGTAGAGAAAAAACCAACTCCTAACGCAGATGAAACTTCTCCGCCGACCATCTCGTCGAAGCGAGCCAACGTCCAAGTCCTAACGCAGGTGAAACTTCTCCGTCTCCCATCTCATCGGAGCGAGCCAAGACTCGATGCAAGGTGCGAGGGTTGACGTTCAAGTCCAACGGAGATGGAACTTCTCCGTCTCCCATGTCACCGGAGCCAGTCAAGACTGGACGCAGTGACAAAACCTAACCTACCAAAAGTACAAACATATATTAGAATTCAATGTAAGACAGTGAACCGCGATATTCACACAATTTATTGATTATTTGCAACTAACAAGTCAAATTGGAAAGAATTTGATAAATCCGCATGTGTACTTACGTTATGATTTTTACTGAACAGTTCACGTGGTTGAACCGACGCCCAAATCAGCACGCAAAACATTATGAACGCGAACTATTTGGGGGTTAGTAGCTCCATGGCGGTTAGAGACTCGGCGTACGCGGCGCCCCTACCGTTCGAAAAGTCACTGACGAAACAGTGAAGTCATGCACTGGTTCAGCAGTGGTAAAATCACTGCCGAAATGGACTTCACTGATACTCCAGTGAAAAAGGGTTCAAGTCACTGTTTCTGCAGTGAAATACCAGGTCACTGATTCAATTAGTGAAATTTTCACTGATTCAAATTTAGAGAGTCCCCTTCGGGAGCGTGACGGCTCAGTTTCGTTTACTATCCGGGAAGAACTGTGCCCGGTGCACTACCCGAAGAAGTTTTCACTTCACAAAATTCTACTCGTTGTTTTCGGTTATCCCGAAGGCCGTAGGTTATCCTATGTTATTATAGCCGTCACGACATCCCCGCCTACGAGGCCGGAAAGCATATATATTGGACACAACGCAGTTCGACACGAAACCATTTAGAGATATCGCTAGTTGTAGTACAGCCATGATGAAGCTGTCCACGTTAATGGCTCTCTTCACGTTCCTCGTCGTTGGGGTGAGTCGCGATTTTCTTTAGAGAAAGAAGACAGCCTAAATGTTGACGATATTCAAATTCGATTAAATCAAGTTCATTATTATTCCACAGTACGAATAATTAATGACGACGAATTCGATTTCCTCGTAGATAACTTCTTCAGGTTCTTCAAGTTTCGCGGATAGAGGACTGTTGATGCAACAGTGTAGCCAGGAAACAGGATTTCGACCACGTAAGATCGATTCAATCACATCTTTGATACCTACAATTCGTATGAAGTAGAGAACAACCTAGAGGGAAATATGAACCGGTAGACAAGGTGGATCACAATCTTACTTTATCGTTATGACCACAACAATTTCGAATGTCGAAGGCAATTGAATTCGATGGATTAGGTGTTGCATATCGATACCTCGAAAGTACCTTGGGTGACGTCATACACTTTGAATTGTTGGTTGAACGTGTATGCACTGAAATTTGAAGGCAACCCCTAACGAACATAGTTTGTTTCTTCTTATTCATACGTTGTCCAATACTTTCCATCCTGATTATTCTTCTGATCATCTTTCAGCGGAGACTAGTGGTCCAACTATTGTGACTGATAGGGAAGAATGGTGCTTCTGGGCTTGCTGTCAGAGAAAAGAAGGGCTGGCGAGTTTGAACAATCTATTATAAACTTTCTATCATATGAGTTAAAAGAACAGTATCATAGAATTGATTCGATTTTCATTGATCCGTATAATTCCATGATTCAACCACATCTCTCGAACGACATTTCTCAATTTGTCAAAACACTGACCATGTATTATTATTACCCATCCAGATGAAAGATGGAAAGCTGGTGGAACGCGAGAAGGCATGTGATATCCTGGTGGAGATGTCGAGTGGCCTTAGGATCGAACTGGAAGATGGAAAAACGATCCGCCAATTAGCCGAACAATGCTACGACGAAGGTAACACAGAACAAGAAGATTTATCCTTTCTTTTGATGAACTGATTCGAATGTAGGATGGAGCACCGTCTCTGGCCATCAATTGCTACATTACTGGCCATATCAATCAATTGTCAAAAAAATGTTGGCCACAAACGGTGCAAACGTTGATAACACACTTCACCTTCAAATGAATCGATTCGTAACCGATCAAGTATTGGTAAACTGAGTCCTAGGCTTTATTCGAATCATGTTTATGTTAGTATTAGAACGATGCAATGAAACGTGACGTGCAGAAAGTCTGATTAGATAAATGCGTGATGAATGTTTGTATGAAACGATTTAACGATACCCTCGGGGTACAGTTGACCCAACGTTCACGAAACTGGTTGACGATAACATTTTTCTCTGTTTTCGAATACCCTTAGCTAACCTCAAGACCGAAGTGTGCGAGATTGCGGGAGCTATGGCGAAACGTTTAGGTCAAGGAACAGGAAGTGCGTCCGAGATCACTACTGGTCGACCATGATTTTGGATTTTCTGGTCTCAAACTGTTCAGTGAAAAGCCAGTTCCTGACTCGCCAGATACCTTTCCGATCTTCCATTCGATAGTTCGAAAAATGATTTTTGTCAATTTTGCTTCTTTTTTTAAACTTTAAGGTGTATGTTACATACCCCCTCAATAATTGAGCAATATCTATCAGGTTTCTGATGGCACACAACGAAAACAATGAACGGGTCTGATTTGGCCTCATACGCAATCAGAAGAATGGCACAATAAACTTGTACTTCACTCATCGATCGAACTTATCACATCCCGGGAAAAAATCGGTTAGGTCTATGTAGATCTAAATTCTGGAATAGATCTAATGAGATCTACGTAGACCTCATTTTTATGTCAATGTAAATTCCGGAAATGAATTGAAAAAACATTGATTAATTGCATAAATATAATGAAAAAAATACTTACTATCATCATAGAATAAGGAATCGAGAATATGAGTGAGGAAAAAAAAGATTAAAAAAAACAAATTGTGAAAATCGAACAAATCGGAATTGAACCCTCGAATTACGGATTACCAAACCTGTATCATACTAGATGAGCTAAGGCGCTTTCTGAAAATACGTGCGTTTCTGGCATACTTATGGTCACCTCAGTCCAGAGAGACTCGAAATATTTTCAAATACGGTATCAGAACTACTCAGATCCGAGTAGATCTACTTGGCTTCAATAAGCAACAACGTTTTGCTGCGATTATTCCATCTACTCATCGCAGATCTACCTAGATCTAAAGTAGATTTAACAATATCTGGGTGGATATACATAGATCTAACAAGCCTGAGCAATCGAACAAGACATTAGATCAATTCGAAGCTACGTAGATCTACGAAAATCCTCGGAGATTTAGGTAAATCTAGGTAGATCTACGATTTTTCAAAATTTAGATCTACTTAGATCTAAATTAGATTTTCGGAGATGCGAATTAGATCTAAACCATTTTTACCCGGGTATGTGTTTGTCTGTTCGTGTATGTGACCGCATTTTTGTCCGCGCGACATCTCGAGAACGAGTTCACGGGTTTTGATCAAATTGGGCTCAATCGACGCGGCCTTTCTCAGCTTAGAACTGATTAGATTTTGGCTTTGATCGGTTCAGTTCTTTTCGAACTATTTCAATGACAAAATTCGAAAAGACATCACAAAGCCGACGATATATCTTGAGAACGGATTGACGGATTTGAACGAAATTTGGTACCATATGGTCTTTCGGATAGCTGATCACGAATTCGAAGTCAGATTTGCGAAATTCGGAATGGCGGATCCAATTTGCTCGAAGGTTTTTTGAACCGCTGATCAAGAATCTGAGGTCATATTTGTAAATTTAATAACAGCCGATATCAAAATAAATGACGGGAATTTCGAAAGCTGGCGCATAGTCAGTCCATAACCCGCTTGTTTTCTTAGTCTAGTACTGTCCTGACATTTTTTGTTCCGTTTTTCTTTTTGCTCTCTGTATGTCTACCGTCAATTTTTAAAAAGAATGAAACTTTCATCATTCATGTACGAATAACGTAGTATAGTTCCTAATCGTACAATATTCATCTCCTAATTGAGATTTCTTATCGTCACCGTCTTTCTACCTATCATTACAATATCGAATGAGTATTTTCCATCAAATACTTCTCCATAACCATCCGAAAGAATCCCGAACATGGATAGTTTCTATCTTTATCCATACAGAAGCTAAAGATAAGGATCCAGATGATGGTGAAGAGGACGGGGAAGAAGATGACGATAACGATAATGTACCAGCGGTGCTTAGTGATAACAATTTCTTGCTTATACGCCGTTCGATCGGAAGTAAGTGGAGGATGATGAGGTCAATGAATGGAATCTCCTTTGGCGAGGTGAAAACGACTCTGGTTATTCATAGGATTTATTGTTTTTGGGTAACCGTATTCTGTACAATTACAATAAATTGTAAGTTTCATTTATCAAATGCTGCCGCATAATTTATCTGGAATAATCCCTGACTAATCCTCTTATTCTATAGCAGTCAAAATAAGAATCTGTAATGGCGTCACTCGTACCAAGTAGGAACTATTTGGTTGTTCTTTATTCCCTTGAAAACGGTGAAGAAGTAATTGATAGAAGAAACGGAGCAATCAGGAGCAATTTTATGACATCATAATCATGAGGTTATTCGAAACTCGCGGGCCATCTTCACATATAGGAGTCATTCCACGTCAAACCGTACGAAAACGGGTGACTTTTGACCTCGATGTTTCCGATTCAGGTCTCAATTTTTTCACAGATTCTTTGGATCAAATGGATACATCAAACAATTTTTATTTCATTTATTTTATCGCCCCTAGTTTAGAAGTTACAGGGGGTTGAAATTTCGCGAAAGCGACAAAAAAACGAAAACACGCCCTCCTTCAACTGCTCACAACTTCGGTTCAATTCAACCTACAGACTTCCACAAAAACGCATTTTGTAGCTCTTCAATGACACTTTCACGACATATCTATTCCATTCCATGATCATTGACTATTTCATTTGTTATAAACAATTATATTATTCAAGCGTGGTTTTTCGAGATAATGGTCACTATTTAAAATTCCCCCAAAAATATCAGCGTATTCCTCGATCGATTCTCTACAAAATCCTGAAATAATAGACTAGAGGATCGATAAGAACGGTGTCACAACAGCGATTGATTTATAAGTGACGGCGCGCGCTGGCGCTTATCGACACGGCCTGTGACGCGGCGTAAGGGGCAAATGGCGAGTATGGGGCGCCCAATCAAATTATGTACTAAAAGAATAGAATGAATCAAATAACGATTGAATTTATACTTGTATGTTATTACGAACGTTCCCGAACTCATCTACAATATACACACCCTGATGACCTTTCCCTCGGACTACCTCCCGGTGAGAGCCAACCTAGCCATAAACCACGTCCCCGAACCTGAATCGAATAAACTTAACTTCAGCAAAATAAACTGGCAATCCTTTCGCACCGAACTGGATCATAACATACCCACCGCCGCCGTAAACCTCGCCACCCAATCCAAAATCAACGAAGCAATTGAAGCCATAACAGACGCAATTGCATCTGCTACCCGCCAACTAGCTCCGAACCTCAAGACGAGCTTCCCTCTCCCGGAAATCCCCCTAGAGATCCAAACCTTGATCCGCAAAAAAAAATCGGGAATGGCAGCTCTGGCTAAAGACACGATTAAGAGCAAACAAACCCAATTTTAATTCACTCACCAAGCAAATCAAATCTGAGATAGCCATCTGGAGGCAAAGAGTCTGGCCTGGGAAACTCGCCATGATAAATCTCAAAGACAACGCCATATAGAGGCTGGCAAGAAACTTCAATTACCCTAAAACTCACATCCTACCTCCTCTGAAAGACCCAACATCGGACATCCTTACCGTATCCCAATCAGACAAAGCTAATCTCCTCCGCAGTCATTTTGCCGCAATCCATTCCAACTCCTTAAGGGGGTGCTCTACTCGATTTTTACCACGAAAATTATTTTCTCG
>JAFFZH010003116.1:0-12211 GCA_018420115.1 Euura saliciscinereae
GGAGTTCGTCAAATAGCGGACGGTCAACCTGGGGGAGTTCGAGTGTAGTTAAAAATGATAAATGATATTCAAATTTTGCCGCTCGCCGGAATTCTACGGTTCTCGACTGTTCGCAGCGCCCCCTATGCCGTGAGACACTTTTCTTTGAAGATACGTCTCCTTCTACTCCATACCTATGCGTGGTATACCTACCTAGGTATATGAGTGGTCTGCTCGTTTGTTTTTGGGCGCGAATCGCCATTTCTGTTTTCGTTTATAGGTTAGGATACCGGCTCGGTTTAAAAACACTGAAGTTGACAGGCATTTAAACCACATTTTAGTGTTTTAACGTTTTAACAAACTAATATTCATATACGATTGTAGAATAAAGTATTTCCCGTAGTTAATATTGAAAATATAACGAATAGTCGTTGAAAAGTCACTTCGAAAGCCTGCAGAACTGTCAATCGATGTTATCGTGTCGTTTAGGTTAGGATATAAGGATAGCGTTCATTTTGCACATTAGAAAAACAGTCATTCTACGTACACAATGAGCCTTTGGGTGGATAAATACCGTCCCAACAGTCTGGGAAAGCTTGATTATCACATCGAACAAGCACAACATCTCGCAAACATGGTAAAAATCCGATTCTTTTATACCGTTCTTTATTCAAATTTCATTTCAGCGGAGCAAAATATCGCGTATCACTTGCCTAGAACAACACTCGTTACATCAGACAAGGAAATTTCTCGATAAAATTCCATTTAAAAGCATGTTAATGATACTATACGAGTTTTTATGGCAGTTTTGAGGCAACGACATTGTCATTATTATTTTCATTTTTTACAGTTTGAATCTGGTCATACGATATAGAATAAATCGACTCAATCTTGTCAGTCTAGGAATAGAAAGAGGCTTGCTATTATTTCCTCTTATTTTTTAACATTGTAGCGAACCATTTGTCGCCTCGTTTATTTATTAATTATCAGACAAGTGAAACGGAATAAACATCGATTGTTACGCCTAGTCCAAAAATGAAAGTGGACCCAACATTTCCGAAAATGTATAAATAAATTGATGTATTATGAATCATGTTTTACTGATGCTTTTTCAGGTCCAGCAAGGGGATTTTCCTCATTTGTTAGTCTATGGTCCTCCTGGAGCTGGGAAGCGCACTCGGATCATGGGAATCATTAAAGAACTGTATGGCAGCGGAGCAGAGAAGCTAAGAATGGAAAGCATGCACTTTGAGGTACCTCGCAATTATCCGGATCTCGATTCTTAGAAGCAGATACTAACATAAAATCAGAATCGAAGGACTTTTCGTCCCTTTGGACTATTTCACAAGGCAAACAAGTTCCTTTACTCATTCAGAATGACGATAATTCGCATTTTTTACATTCTTCCAGACTCCGTCCCGAAAGAAACTGGAAATAATGACGATAAGCAGTAACTATCACATAGAAGTAAACCCCAGCGATGTTGGTATATACGACAGAGTCGTCATCATGGATCTGATTAAGACAGTCGCTCAAACCCACCAGCTGGATTCTACGGGACAAAGAGAATTCAAAGGTGATTTTTATCTGCAATTCGATCATCGAATTCTACCTTCATTTCCAATTTACAGAGAACAACGAATCAATCATAACTGATATTGTCTTCCAGTCGTTCTGCTGACGAACGTTGACCAGTTATCCAAAGACGCGCAACACGCGTTGCGTCGTACGATGGAAAAGTACATATCCACCTGCAGGATTATACTCTGCGCAAATTCAACCTCTCGAGTTTTGCCAGCTATCAAATCTCGTTGTTTGGGTATCAGAGTACCGGCGCCAAAGGTAACGGAAATCACGTCTATCCTGGAGTCCGTCTGCAAACGCGAGGGTCTAAATTTGCCTCATGAATTGTCTGTGAGAATCGCCGAAGCCAGTGACAGAAATTTGAGGAGGTCTATTCTGATGCTAGAAGCCTGCAAAGTTCAGCAGTGAGTCTTCTTACTGACTTTGATCAAGTTCTCAAGAGGTTTTATGAACCGTACTTCATTTTACTCTTTTTCCCTTCCAGATATCCGTTCACACCGGATCAAAAAATCGCGGAACTCGACTGGCAGGTTTACATCCGCAACACAGCCAAGTTGATAATAGCTGAGCAGTCGCCGAAGAAGTTATTGGAAGTTCGCAGCAGGCTCTACGATTTACTCACCCACTGTATACCCTGCGATTTGATCTTTAGAGGCCTGCTCCAAGAGCTCGTAAAAAATTGTGATCTAGAGCTTAAAACACAAATCGCTACTACAGCCGCTGAGTATGAGCACAGAATGCACCACGGGTCAAAGGCTATTTTTCACCTCGAGGCATTCGTCGCTAAATTTATGGCTATTTATAAGAAATTTATGGATAATTCTCTCGGAGCCTTCATGTGAATCGTAGTCGTCTCATTATTATTTGTATGATCAATAAAAATGGAACCATTTTTGTAAACTAACGAGTGGTACAAATTTTTCCTGAAAAATCGAGGTGTAAAGAACGTAAGTATGAATTTTTAAGCACACATGTAGAGACGATCTTTTTTCATAAAAAAATTTTACGTTGTTTCATATTTTAGGGCTACCGCTGCTTGAACGTCCACCTCGGAGTGTGAAGGTCCTGGCTGTCTAGCATATAATAAGGGCGCCAGTGACATTATACAACCGTTTGACATGTTAAAAGTAAAAAGGTTGTACGATTTTACATTTTTTTTTTTTCATTGGCAAACAAAACGTTGAAACTAAAAAGTTGACAATTGAAAATGAGAACGTCGTAATTCCTGGCGTATACGCCTTTCTGAACCTACAATCAGAATAAAAATAATCTGGTTAACTAATAGGGGAGTTTCCTTAGGTCGAAAAGTAACAAATATATATTTTAAATGAGTATAGATATTTTTTATAGATAGTATAATAGAATCAACTTCGGGCGACTGTAAACAGCATTTGAAAATCATCAATTTTCAAACGGTACGTGACGTCACACAGTACCTCGGTCGCCATGATTAGATGGTAAATCTGTGCGTAAGATGTACTGTGTGACGTCACACGCGACCGCGAAATTCAAACGCTGTATTGAAAAACTTGACTTACGTGAAAACCAACTCTAAATAATTAGGCACAATATTTTTTTTTATAAATATTTAGCATCAAATTATCGGGTAAGTTAATAGAAAAGAATGCATGAAACTTATACCCGATTCCAGATTTTGTATTTTTATATTTTTATTTACTCGCAAAGTGCTGTGATTATTTTAAGACAACTCCGCGAATGTCCACCAGGTGGCACATGAGTCTAACGGGAAAGAATTGCGGCCAAATTCAAAGACAAAATCACACACTTTTTAAAGCACTTTGTGGCAAAAACAGCTAGTAAACTTTGTACAGGGAAAAAGAAGGCGCATATGCAATTTCTAGGCAGTATTCACCAGAATTTTGTTAAAATATATTTCATTGTGGTGAATTACAATGCTTTATTTATTTATATTATACCCTAATCGCCAAATCTTCCACGGCTTTAATTACGCCTGTCTTTCCTATCCAGTACTTATTGCTATCATTGCTACTATACAGTACATTTGGCAGATTTGTCATCGTGCAAAAAATTCTGTGTCTCAAAATTCCCTCCAAATTAATCATACCAAGATGGCGACTATGTCCCTCGCACCAAAGAGGATGGGATAGAGCACGGTCTTACATACAGGTCTGGAAACTCCGGCACTTTTGAGTGGTGGGGAGTGTCACCGTTAGTGAGGCACAAACCTCAGTTTCCTATCTATCCGCTAGGGGCGCCATCGGCGCGGGGTATGATAGATATAGATATATACTACGGTCTTACATATTCAGGATTGTTGATTCCGAAGAATCAGCTGTTCGGATCTGATTTATGATTGGCTCACCCCGAGGGGGCAGCGCTACAGACGGCGAAGACGAGAACCACGGTTTTCCTTCATTATCTGAGTCACTCCCCACCCTACTAGTTTCCAGACCTGTATGTAAGACCGTGGGATAGAGAATCAGCCGCCATAAGGAGCCAATGTTAGATTCCGTACAGAGTTTCGAAGCGCCTCTTTGGAGTCAGCGCGGAACTAAGGACCCCCCACTATCGCATAACCCGCGGCTTTTGAATTGTAATAAAGGAAAAATACCGATATTCGACTTCCAATAATTCTCAAAACCTGAAGTACGTCCAGATAATTCGATTGTTATCAATTAACTGGCCACACATCGAGTCTGAGAATAGTTAGAAGTATAAAATGGTCAAGTTCTAATATAGTATAGGTCACATTGGTGTAGAAGAATGCGAAAAAACAAAGAATAACACTTTTCTCACGTTAAAAGTCGTTTATTTTCGAGGAATATGGTTAGTTTTAACATCATAGTAAAAAACAATATTAATAAATTTGAGATTGCAGGAATTGTATACTACAAATGCGGAAATTCCTCCTGTTGACGTTTTCGTCTTGTCCCGAAAATCGAATCCATTCGTACTGAAACGATAGGTGTCTTACTCATTTCAACATCCACTCTAATTCCAACCCGTATATCTTAAGTTATCGTTTTTCTTCATTTGGCAGCGTGAAATAATGAATGTTATTTCGCGAATGATTGTAGCACTTCACGACCGCACACATACTTGGCATAATGCTCAAACGTTCGAAATACGTTAGCAATTTCTGAGAGCTAAGAGGTTATGACGCCATGGCAGATACAACTCAAAATCGATTATTTCGACTAAGATCGATTTTTATCGAATAGTTCCGCGCTGACTCCAGAGATGGCGCTGCGTAAATAACTGTACGCTTGGCTGATTCTCTATCCCATCCTCTTTGCCTCGCACCAATGCCAGTCCCCTCACCGATAATGATACTTTACAGTTTACCCTCGTTTGAAATGGAAGCATTGCTGAAAATGAAAGAACAGTGTAGTGATTGTAAAGTTTGTTTCATCTGCCTCAAAAGCGATGAGCCTATCATACCGTTCAAAGAAGCCACTTTGGAAAAGTGTAGATATTCCTTAGCAGTTCGCGTAACCAATAATTTGAAAGACAAGGAGAAAACATTGCCGAGCCAAATTACCGGCGATTCAATCGGGTATCATGGCACGTGCTACCGGAGTTTCAATGCCATCAGGAAAAAGTACAGAGATCTTTATGAAAAATCCCAAGCTTCTGAAAAAGGCAAAGATGCGCCTGAACATATCAAAGGACCAGATGCATCTTACGAACGAGTAGCTTCGCCAGCACTGAGCGATAACGAGTAAGTGTTACAATCTTGAGTAGTGAATTTAGTCATTGAATCTAATTTTTTTCTTTTTACTCTTTGCATCAGAGCCGTCGGAGAAGATAATAACGACACAGGTTACACCGAGTCAGCTAAAGCACCCGAACTATGCATATTTTGTGGGAAACGATTTAAAAAATATAAGCAGCAAAAAATGCTCGTCAGCGTGACTAAAAACTACGAATCGATGAATGCTCACAAAGAGTACGCTACGAAGATGAACGACACTCAGTTGTTGTCAAGAATACACGACCAAAAAGCGGATTGCCAACCTATCGCGTATCATCGAATCTGCAAAACCTCGTACAGAAATAACGCTAGAAAACTGCTGAACAAGAAAAACACGGAATGGCATAAAAATCGGAACGTCCATGCAACGGCATTCAGGAAATTGTGCGATTTCATACACAATAACGTTGTGAAAGGAAAGAAATGTTACTCGATGACTTTTCTGAGGCAACATTTCAGAGAATTGTTAATCGAAGAATACAGAGCAACCGGAGTTGATCATGCGGATATTTTAGATACGCGTCATATCCCAAAAAAAATATTGGCGCAAAAAATGTTTAAATCAAAAGTTAAATCTGTGAAGCAGAGGGATGAAGTGATTGTTGCTCCGCGTAACGTTACAGTTATCGATAACTTTGACGAATTCTAGAAAAAAAAACGTCCCTTGAATGGCTGCTCTCAAATCAAGGTCGCAGATTTTAAACATTGACAAGCGTAAACTTCCACATCAAATTACCACCAGGGATCTGTCACACAAAAAAGGAGGAGATTCCATTTAATTACTCCTGACAGACACAGAACCAGTCGCCAAGAGACTCAAATCTATCGGTGTACATGAATCCTAATGAAGAAAGTGTGGATGTACCTAAGTGTACACAATGTTGAATAAATCAAGACTAAGTTCAATCGAATTAATAGTTTTTGAGATAAAAAATCCCGAATTTCACCAATTTTTTTGAACGTCCAAACGTGTGTTTCCCTTGATGTTATTGACTTTTTACACCAAACAATCGTAGATTCATCAATATTAGCAAGATTTACGATACATTAGGGTTCAAAATGTGTCATTCCTTGGGGGGATTCCATGCATTAACAGGCAACGATTTTCTTGAAAAGATGTCTTGAAATTGTGCCGAAAATCAGACAGATATCAAGAAGAAAAAATAGCTTCACTCTAATTGAGTAATTCATTCGCAGGTATATTTTTAATACTAATAGCAAATGACAAATTTCAATTTTGATCAACCAATAAAAAATGTTGATTATCTTTTCAGACTGTACAGCCATATTGGTGGACATGATGAAGAAGAGAAAGATGAAGAGGGAGGTAAATATTGGACACAATTTTATTTTCCAAATCGCGATCTTGTAATGAGGGCTTGTCCTCAATAAATTGAATAATTTATAGACACCGATGAAAGTAGCGACGAGGACGTTGAGAAGGAAACCGAAGAAGCCGATGTGACTGTGCTGAGGATTTCGCCACTGATTATGAAGTTGAAAGTATTTCCGAAGTATAAATGTAATCGAATAAACGAAAATAATATTGATAAATCGTGATATCGATGCAGAATCACTTTATTTCACATATTTCGAATACGACTTGATATAATAAGTATCTAAGTAAAACTTTGTTGCGCTGCAACAAAACGGTTATGTTTTTACAAACATTTAATACTAAGAATTTTTCCTCACAGCTAAATACTCTTCTCTCAATAAATAAACAACCTTCTTCTTTCGTCCAATCAGTTTCAAAGGAGGGCCAGTATTCCGGCAAATACTGCAGCCGTTCCAATCATCACATATCCAGTTGTATACACATCTTTGATAGTAAGGAACATTCCCAAATCCCAAGCCTGAAAAAAATTCGTTAGAGAATTTATTCTCCGAATACTTAAATACATATTGAGAATTCCTTACGTTTTAATTTCATATCAAATAAAGCAATTGATATGAAAATTCTTGGATTCTTGCAAGAGTTCAAGAGGAATAAATCCAACTTTTCCTGTATCAGTTCTCAGTCAATTACTTTACCTTATTTCACAAGCTTTTCAGTCTAAAAGGAATTAATGTCGATTGAAAACCGTAGGTAGTTCCTTACCAAGTGGCGAATGCCATTGAAGAAATGGAAAGTTACTGGAAAAGCGAGCACAGCTTTACTGAGCAGAATAACTGCCGCCGGTAGACACATAGAATGAATACCTTCGATCATGCATGGCATACCTCCGGGTATGAAAATGGTACCTAGAGAATAAAACATCGTGATTCAACTCAGCAACAAATCAGTAATAAACCTTAGGGTCTAATCTCCGATCCTAATGACTTACCAAACCCAAGTATTGCCGCGTATCCGGAAAGAATCATCCCAGTTGCTCTGTGCGAGATAGAAAGCATCGACGTCACCTGGAATTGGTAAATGGTCAAGTGGGGAGACATCGGTCTCCCAAGTCGCATATTCTTCTCATCGTGGTTTTCGTGCACCGCGACCTTCTCCAACGCCTTACTCGTCGTCGAGACGGCAAGGTTTCTGAAATATTGGAATCAATGATGTAGCTTCTCTCCTTTTTCACTTGGCCGAATTTTATCTATCCTACAATCGATCACTTCGATTTCGGTATTTGAGGTTAGGTTGTTTAAAAGACGTTCAAAGACGACGGATCGACAGAAATTCAACAACGAACGCGATAACGATGATGTTCGAAGAAAACGAGTCAATAAAAACGACTAGCGAGCCACGAGAATCGACAGCAATTGGATAAATATTGTCTTCTAGGTTATGCGAGTTGAAAATAAAGGGCATAGGAATAAATTACGTAACTTACTTGCTGGCGTAGAAGCTTCGGAAGCTGTTGACGCCCAGATTGCGTCCGCAGAGTAGCCTGAAAATGTTAAAAACGCGATGACAGAGATCGTAAGGCCATCGATGACAGTTTCTGAATATTTTTCGGTCACTTTATTCACTGTATTTCGGATTTACCTTGTGTAACTGAGGGCCATGTCGGTGGTGTTTGAACAGCTGATCGGAAGCGATGGGTGTCTAGGTGAACGTCAACCTTGACTGAATTATATTTAGAATAGTATTTTTTCCGCCAGAGGCGATTAATTATCTGTTGTTTGATAATTGGAGAAGGTGATTAGCTCTTGCGGTTAGGCTAGAGTCGAGGAAACTGGAAACTTTCTGTGACGAGTCTCACATGAAGAATGTTTTTTCTCACACTCCGATACCTGTGACCATCTCTATCGAGTTATTAGTGTTTAAGAGTCTGTTTGACTCCTGGCGATGAGCGACGGAAGCTAGATCATGTATGAATGAATAAATTGATAAATAAATCGAGTCTTCAAGAGATTTGAACAGCGGAAAGGTCGCAGAAGTGGAGAAAGTTGCGGGTGGCGCCAACTAGCGAGCGCTGATCGCGAACTTCCGGTATTCAAATTCGTAGGATACTTCGACAGTCGGTCTGAGGGCATACAAGACCTAGGACTAGCCCGTATGACACCGAAAAATAATAATAACAACGACAATAATGATAATAATAATAATAACTATAAAGACATGATAACGAAAATTGCTAAAATAAAAGATCGAAACTGAGAAACTCCAACAAATTATGAATTTTGATTTCCACGCCTCTTTGAGATCCCAGACAATTCTAAGTTTACTTTTATTTTGTAGTCGTTTTCTTTTCCCTCTTGATGCTCAAAACAATTACGTTTTATGTTATGCATAGTCTCTCCATCCTTCCAAAATATGATTTTCATATCTGGCTGAATTTGAGGCATGAAAAATCGGGAGCACTATCGAGCGTTGGATATAATCAATAACTTAATTTTTAGTGGACTTTTATGATTGTGATCAGCACTTTGATTTTCTTCAAACTGTAAATTTGAATTGAACTGCCTATAGTACTGGTCCAAACCACGAATGCATGATTGATCAAGTACAATGTAAAATTCCTCCTACTGTTTGAAATGTTCCTTTCTAACAATTTGCTCAAAACGAAATCTTCAGAACCCCCTTCCAAAAAGTAGAATGTCCATAATGTATGAGGTCATGGTTCTTATTTGTTTATCTAGGATGAACTTTAGAGTGGGATTTTTACTCGATGTAAAATTATACAGTTTTTCTAACATTTTCTATTCAGTTTTTTTCTGTCTATCTGAGGTTTGTATAAGCACTCGAATTGAGTAACTCTCCTGAAGTTAGAGACAAAATTATTTAATCGGTTCGCTTGGGCCGATAAATTCTAAATAAGAATTTAAAATGAAAAGTACTAATGGCATAGATAGAATGCATTTTATAATACACAGTACACACAGTAACTACAATGATTGTATTATCCTAATAAAGATTCTATCTTTCGATCACTATCATATACAAGAAACAATATGTTACAAAACGTGTTTCACGTTGGGCACTAGACAAGTGCATTATTTGAAGTCGACGTTGCAGTTGGGTAAAGCCTTAGAAAGCTTCTCAAGAATTTCACTTTTGTTCGTAACTTGAGGCATGTTTTCGAACTTCAAGGTCTTCAAGTTTCTGAAACGAAAACAAACCGTCAAGACTACAATTAGAAGAATATGAGGTGACACAATAATTCCAGATTCTAATTTGTAACAAAATGATTGAACTCGAAGCCACAATCTGTCCTATTATTAGTGAGAACTTTGGAAAATGAGAATGTACGTATAAAAAATGGTAAATCTTCGATCCAAGTGAAGTAAAAGATGCTCAATCGTCTTGATCAAATACGTACGTGAGTTTATCCAGATCGAGCAGAGCTTTCTCCGAAATATTGGCACAGCTGCTTATTTCGAGATGATTCAAAGTCTTCTTGAGTATAGAAAGTAGTGGGATCGCTTCACTGTATATATACACACAGTTCACGAGCTTAACTTCGTTTATGTAGTCGCAGCCCTCTAAATGACACCAAAATAACAATCTTAAACAACAATTTTATGAGCAACAAGAATGACGAGCATAAAAACTAGGGGAAGGATCAGTAAGACCGTAGAAAAAAATTACTGATCAGTTAACTCACTGAAATGTGGAAATCCAATGTGGCTGATAGCAGAATTGGTAGCATCTACTGCCTGGATATGTTTGCGCGGCTCTTCAAGGTCAGGAAGAGCATTGTAGTCGGCGAGATATGCTCCGTTCTCTTTCCACTTGACTGCAGCTCCGTTCTTCAATAGCCATTCCGCACAGGCTCGGTCTGGCCCCACTTCCTTGATCCGTTTATGGTCGACACTTGGGACGAAGGAATCAGGGGATAAAAAAATGTATTTACATTGCTAGAGAAGCTAATTCTGAACGACTTCATAGATAAAGTCGAAGAAAGAAAATAAAAATTCAAAGCTAGACCTGGATGATAGTTTATCATATCACTACCTGTTGAATATTATTGTTATCCAATAAAACAATGATCGTTTATGTGTTGGTTGAGCCTGCAACTTCAGCAGAGAGTGAAAATTTGTGAAACACTGGAAAAAAAAGTTCAATGTTTGATTATTATACGGTGAAGCGATGGAAATATCTGAAATCGAAGAATCATTATCAACGAAATCAACTTTTAGAGTCAGCAATTTCATTATGTTCATATTTATTAACCTCAATGAATAAATACAATTATATCAACTATAGTATTAATAAAAGCCGGCTGTCAAACGGAGGTTAGGTTAGGTTATGACCGCGGGATGTGGCTAATGATACATAGGTTGATTCACTTGTTTGCTTTCTGATCAAAACTGATAGAACTATGCAAAATATTGTTTCAGACACCGGTATAACCCGTATTACCGCACTATCAAATTAGGTATGTGCATTGTTTATATTATCGTCAGTTTATAGTATTGAGTCCGTTGCGTATGACGACGGAGCTGTCAAGTCGTAGCTGTTTATTTTTCGATAGATACGTGTGACGATTGATAATACGCAACAATTAGCGTCCTAATGAATAATTGACAAATACCAGAGAGCCGTTCCATGCCGCACGAATAGCCATATTCAATTTTTCTTCAAGATATAAATGTGTTATCATTATTTTCTACATTGGTATAGCATCGTGTGATTCTATTTTCAAACAGTTCGAATATGCGTCATCGACTAAACAATACATGGACTGCAATTCATTGCAATGGTGTGAAATAATGCGCACATGGAGTAGAAGGAGACATATCTCCCCACGTTTAGGCTTCTAAAAGTGGTCGTAAAATCCCACGGTAAAGGGGGCGCTGCGAACGAGTCTGTACCGGCGAGTTCCGGCAAGCGGCAAAATTTGAATGTCATTCATGACGATCAATGTGGAATTCGCACTCAGCACATCTGCCAAAAAGAAAATGTATTTCTTTAATATTACTCTGACCATGTAACTACGTTCAGATAAGGATTTTATGAACTATGACAAACAGTGAAAATACCTGACGCTGAATAATAAATGCTGTTTTTGATTGGCATAAGAAATAAGAGGAGTTTGCATTGGGTCTCAAGTAATATACCCAAGAAGAAAAAATTACAGTCGTCAGAAAAATACACAAATTTATTATATTTGACTATAGTCATATCATAAAAATACATGTCCACTGTGCTCTGCAGAGTCACTGGCCGACTATCCAGTAAGATTTCCATTTCCATACTGTGATAGATTCGGAGTCCTCTCTGTAAATCTTTATCTTGAACTGATGTGAATTGTGTGAATCCTTCTTTTTCGTGAGAAGCTGCAGCCCACGCAATACTTGGAAGTTTATGGTGCGATATGATTCACTCAATGTCTGAAAATCCCACTTCACGATATCGTCGATTTTATCTTCAACAGTACACTCGAACTCCCCCAGGTTGACCGAGTTGGGACCGAGCTATTTCCGCTATTTGACGAAAGTAGGGGCCCCCACTCCGGTCGCCGCGGGCTGCCTCTC
>JAFFZH010003120.1:0-25695 GCA_018420115.1 Euura saliciscinereae
GGGGGGGGGGGATTTTTTTATTCATAAATTAGGTTCTCTTTAATCAGAAATCCAACGCAATCAAGCACAGATTAACGTATTTACACTAATAATACGCATTTTGAAAAATCTCACGTGAAATTAGAGGGGGGGGGGGGGTCGCAAAAATCGCCTCACGTAATTCATGGACGCCCCCTTACCTGATACTGAAAATGTATCTTAGTGTTTGAAAAAATGCATTGAAAAATGTATGTGCGAATATTGATTAACTAAACAGAAGAATTATTATCAGGGTTGATTAGAATCGAGAGAAGAAATCGTTCATGGTTTCTCAATATATTAAGAAATCCATTAGGTTATCTAAAAAGAACAATTCTATAATTATCAATAAGACGCGAAAGTCTTCACTAGAATTCGGAATCGTATACTTTCACTCTGCAAGCTTGTCCATCAATTCATTCTGTTTTTTTTTTACGGATTTTCAACTGAATTGAAAAGTTTTCAAATTTATTACATATTAACTTTCATAATTCGTGATTTATTACCTTAAATTGTTTAATTGAGAAAATATGTACAGAATTTACTAGAATCTCTCTTTCAAAATCTCGAAAATTAGAAACTACTTCGAAGGAGATTCATTGATTCATTCACTCTGGGATTATCGAGATTAGATCACAAATGAAAGTGAACCATTAATGAAGCTGGAATTTATTATTAAAATGGAATTAGTTTGGGGAATGAGGTCAAGCAAACATGTTGTTTGAAAACAACGAAGTGCATTCTATGCAGTTACGAAATAGTCAGTTATTTTCAAATACGGAACATATACTGAACATTTACGTAACCTATTTGTCATAGAATAGCTTGTAAACTTCCATCTCGTATGAGAAACAGTCTGACCTGTCCATAGATGAACAAAAAAACAAGATCCATCCCAACTTTTCAACGACTCCTAAAATCAGTGGAAGAGCGATGTTGAGAACAATGAACGCTTTGTTCACAAACGGTAAGAATAACAAAAGCGATAACGACGGTAGTTGAAAATTCAATGTATTTCGTTCCTTTTTATCGTGACAAATTTTTGTTTCGGTTGGTTTCACAGCTGATTTAAACTCCTCACCAAACATGGAAAATAACGTTTTTGTTCAAAGTTTTATAAACACGAGACTAATCAGAGAAGAGCAATTTGAAGAAAGAATTTCGAGGCTTGGAATTTTATCTATAAAATGCTTTACGAATATTTCATGTATAATTTTTTGCCTCAGAGTTTTTCCACTCCGGGTGGGTGGTGAAACTTGAGGTGAAATGAAAGTCACGTGACCTCGATATGATTTACACTTGGAATTTTCAAACGCTATTTTCTCAGCCAAAACACATTCGATTGATGTGAAATTTATATCAGTGACGTACATAAACTGAATGAAGGGCCTGCCAATCGTGGATTTTGGAAAATCGAGACGTAATAACAGTTTTTTAACAATATTGTTCTGTAATCCAAGGAAGTGCTGCCTTTCTCCACGTGGGGCAGCACCTCCTTGGGTTACAGAACAATATTGTTACACAAAATTCTGATTATGTCTTTCGATATTCGAAAATCCACAATCGGCAGGCCCTTCATTCAGTTTTTCTACGTCACTGATATCAATTTCACATCAATCGAATGTGTTTTGGCTGAGAAAATAGCGTTTGAAAATTCCAAGTGTAAATCATGTCGAGGTCACGTGACTTTCATTTCACCTTAAACTAGCAAAATGGACTTGAACCTCAAACTGTTATTCGTGACGAATTTTTGATAATCTCTCTACGACTATGAATTGATATCGAGTTGATCAAGATTGAATGGAAAAGTGTACTAAAAAAATTGGTCAGGTAAACGACAAAACGAATAATTGTGAAAGGGTTGTTAAAAAGCGAATTCAAAGATCCAATCTTTCGCGTTCCAAATCACCATTCGAACATCACGTGTAATTACTCAGCTCGCCGGATCGATTCCGGTCCAAAGATTACCCTACAATTTCATTCATTAAAATTGACACGAATTGTGTAATAATGGTGACCCAGACGTAGCCCTTGAAACAATTTTCAATATAATGGATTCTCCTTAAAAAAAAGCTGTTCCTAAATTTTCTCTTCGATTTTTCATCGCGTATGTATAAAAGTCAGAAGTCATGTGAAGTCAGTTGAAGTCCGACGTCTAAATTATACAGTCGAAGCATAAAAAAGAAGCACTTTTAAGTCAAAGTCCAGAAAGTCAAGACACTTTGTGTTCACCAGATTTTCGAGCACAGAATCGGCATCCTGTTACTCTTCTTCTCTCTTTATTCAATCGATTATTGACGTAAATTTGGTAATGAACACACATTGTGTGAACTTTTTATTTGTACTAACATGTTATTTCACGCAAGAAACACCGCATAGAAATTGAATCTGATAAACAGACACGACGTGATTGTAGGCACAGTTGGAATATACCAATAATACGACATTGCTTTTGGTATAGTCAGCTGCACGATCTACGTCGTAATTAATCCCCTGATAATTACATCCTATCGTTTTCGCCGATCGCAATTATTCGATAATTGCGTGAAACTTAGAAATACTAAGAAAAAAGCGAATGTGGAAATATCATAACGTAGAAACTAAGGTAATTCCTAGATCTGAAGCATATCTGAAAATCCCTACCGTGCAAATTTTTCGGTTAACGTGTCTACTCAGCATATTACGTACAGCGATGCAAAATCCGTTGTACAAATTTGTGTTATTTGCAGACGCGAGAATCAATGAAGCGTACAAACAGTGCGTTATCGGTTCGAAAAAAAAAATTGGCCTCGTACAGTATCAGCTGCTCCCGTTGTTCAAACATTCGAACAGTTGCATATAATATCCATGAGATTAGAAATTCGCCGAGTTTAATATATCCCAAAAGATACAAGAACTATAATCAAAAATTCGAGATAACGTGAGATATCGAACCTTCCATCACGTGCATCATCGTTACAGTAATCAGATATCGGTTTTCAACTCCGTGCTTCAATGATAACAGTAATTGGCGCACATTCAATGCCTCGACTTGTTCATTTTTTGACTTATGACTCAATGCGGTCGTTAATAAGCCGTAATTTTCAAACACCTTATCAACATCCGCTATAATACCGAGTAGAATTTATCACCTTTATCTCTACCTTCCCTAACCTTGGGGATCAATGTGAATTATCGAATCGCGATCATATGAAACGATATGAAAATTTACTCTACATCAGTTGATGCTCCGAAGAACCAAGAGCGGTCAGATTCAGTGTCTGAAAAATTATCAGTCCAAAGTGCAGCGATTGTATATGCCAATCGTTTTACCGTTGAACCATCTGATCACTACCGATTAAAACTGGCCCAAATATCGCTCTGACCTCATGGTCAGCCGGGAAAATGGACGTTTGGTGCCTAACGGTGAAACTCCGTTACGGTAAATTTAGTGACAAAATTTAGGTACGTAGGATTCAGCCACCATTTGACCGGATACTGGCTTCAGTATAAAAAAAAAAAACCAATAAAGAAGCTTTCTCATCGATCTTCAGAAAATTAGGTTGCTTTTTTGGGGCTAAAAGTCGTCTTCTGCTTTCCAATGTACCTTTAGGATGTGATGACTTCTGTTTATAGCGATCACACAACCCTCGATATATATTTTTTTTTTGTCACGACGACTGATGTGATAAGGAATATTGAGCTTTCAGCGCACTTGGTACATGTTCTATGACAGTGGTATACAGATCTCGAGACTTCGCGGCACTGTAGATCGACTATCGTAGTAGGTGAAGTCCTACAGTGGGAGGTTTAATAATAGAAATGTCAATTTTTTTTTTTTTACCCCAATGAGGGTAAAAGTGGTAGGATAAGGGAAAAAAAACGACAAAGTTGACGTCGACGATCGAGAGATTAGGGAGAGACACACGTGCCGTACGACGTGTTCACGGGTCAGAGCGCGAGGCTAACGTTCACGACGGCATCCCTATCGTTACTGACAACACACGGGGCGGTAGAATGCTTGGCGTCCCGACGTCGCAACGACGCCGGGATCCGACCCTGACGCTCGCGGGTCGCCACGTTCCTCGAAGGTGGGTCGATCTGCAGTAATAAACGCTTCCTGGCGCACGCGCTACGAATTTTGCCAATTTCAAGATGGCGGAACCCGTTGGGGTTTAGGGTCGGAAATGCCGGTTTGAAAATTTATCCAATTTCGAGGGTATAGATTTTTTTGAGAAACTCAATCGCAGCGTCAGAGCTTCAATTTAATCCAGAGCGTGGGTGAAATTCACTTGCAGGAAGTAAAAACACGAAATTGGTATTCTCAAGGAACATCAGTGAACCGGCAGTTGCGCTTGTTATCGGGCTTTCAGCCCACGGGAACTTTTATGTTCGAATATAAATGTGGTTAGAATGAAATCTTTTCATACACGCGATATTCAAACTTTGATGAAGAATTTTTTTTTCCCTCTTTCTGTTGGGTTTCATTTATTCAGATTTATGCACTTGAAAAAGTTGGATCAAAGACGCTGAGAAAATGAGGGTAGGCGAGATATTATTTTTAATTTTAATTGCTTTTGAAAAGCTTCAGTTCTTTTGTCACTTTCTGAAACTGAAAAATTTCCACATCTCTTAGCAGAGTGACTACCTACTGACTAGCAAAATTTTATCATCTGCAACTTCAATATGTAATCAGTGCGAAGAACGATGAATTACCAAGTTATTTTTGCGATAATGATCAGCCACAAAATTATGCTAATCAGCAGAAAAAAAGCCTTTCTACAAAAATGATTTCAGCTACAAGAGAAATTGAGTCAGACACTACTGCCAAGTACATCGTGATACTTGGTGGTACACCGAAAAAGCCCGCCAAGTACCACACGAAAAAAATATAATGAATCTTTAACATTTTCATGGACAGCATTTGATTGGTGTAAAATCTCCACCAATTGTAGTAAATTTGGGTTAGTGGGTTCTGAGTTTCTCAATCAGTTTTATAACTAGTTGGTAAATCCAAGCTCAATCGTCGTAGATTTGACTCCAAAAAAGTGCTTTCCATATATTTTTTTAATTCACCACCGAAGATGTAGAATTTTTTTTTCGTGCAATAGTGTCTGCTTTTTTCTCTTTTGTAGCACATTATTTCAGTAGAAATAGTTTTTCTAACGGTTAGCATATTTTTTTGGATGATTACCACATTGATGTACTTGGCGAATGGTTTTTGCACTTGAGGTGCTTTTTGGGATGATTGTTCCAATAATGATCAAAGAAACCGGATTTCAATTACTGATTCTCGTCTGAAAGCAGAAAAATTCAAGTTTTATCGATCTCTGTGCAAAAATTTCGGTAGTTTTTTTTCATTTACCAAAATTTCGAAATGCGCAAAAAAAAAACGTCATTGCTTATCCTCTATAATCCTTGCAAAAAGAAAAAGAAATTGACAAAATAACAAATTTACTGTTCCAGCAAATCTACTCAAGTATTTTCATTCCATTTTTGCATTTTTGTTTTTTTACTTGAAGCAACAAAGTTTCATGTTGTATTGTATATATTTTATAATGAGGGTTGACTAAATTACGAAATTTGAGTCGATTTTCTGGATCACAAAATTATTAATCATTGTATGGAACCCGAAAATTTATTTTCAGTCTCGGTTTGTGACTACGATTTTAATGACTACTAGAAATTAAACCGATCGATTTGAACAAATTATAGATAAAGAAAAAGAGATAGGAGCCTGGAGACAGACCGAGAGACTGGCAATTCCGCAGTGCGGAAGCGAGTGTCGCGTGATTCAGGGGGAGGGGGGAGAATTCGGTTGATGGTGGGCGGATAAAAAGCCGGTCCAGCATTCTTTCGCCAATCAAAATTCCCAATTAAACGTTACCTCTCAGTCACTAGGTCGAAAAAATCAACGATTATCTTCGCTACCGCGGGGAATGTGATGTTACATGCTATAACTGCGGATGTTATCTCTGTCACAGACACACCGCAATCTAAAATATGCGCACTCAAACGTTCGGACGTAAATAAGATTCGTGAAAAAGAGTTTTGAGAAAACTTTTTGAAATGAAAAAAGGTAAAAATTTAAAGTGGCACCAAAGAAATCTTTTTAAGTAAATCGTATTTGTGAGGCACACGCGAATCGAGAATTTAATCGAGTCCCAGTTTTTCTTCTTCTTTTTACTTTGAACATCGTTCATTACATCGATTTACAAATATAAGTTGATTCAGAATGAGAAACAATTATTTCGTGCTTCCGAAATTTGGTTGTAACTCTTCTTTTCGAAATGGAACAGTCAGACTGTGTTTGAGTATACATGTGATTTCAAAGAATCCATGCCTGTCAGAATTATTGGGATCGAAAATTGGTCAACCACTTTTTTGAAAAAGGATTTTTCCCTCCAATTTTCGATCCTTTTTTTCTTCAATTTCTGCTAAAGTGCGATCGACATTTACTTTTACAAAGTTCTTGATAAAAGAATTTTGAAAAATCGAGTTCATCACATTTTCGTATTTTTTGTATTATTCGTTAATTTCACAGAATCCTGAGTGATGATACCGAGGTTTTGCTTTGCAATAATTAGAGAAATTACTCGTACAAATTTTTCTTCAATCTCCTTATAATAATAAAATTTCATCATCAATTAATTTGTTGAGTTAAAAAGTTGATAATCATGTAATCGAAGTGAATTTTAGGTCATAAAAAAAAACGACGAACGAAAAAAGTTATTCTAAAGAAAAATGTCTGAAAAATATTGACTTGATCACACATTTCATGAAAAATTTTGAAATTCGGAAAAACGAATCGATGAAACAAAAAATTTAACTTTTGATCTAAATTTCCAAGAATATGATACGTTACGTTACGTTAAATTCGGAATCACCTATTCCATGGGACATAGACCCGCGTTGAGATTGCGCAAAAACATCCATTTAAATATAACAGTTCCATTGGGAAGTCGGCCAAAAGTAAGAATTAGCTATTAAAATCGGGTTCGAATGCAGTAGGCGATTCTGACATCAGATACACCACAGAGAGTGGTAAAAAACAGGAAACGTCGTTTATACTGTCGCTTGACAAGACGCTACACTAACAAACTGTGAAGTATAGACATCATGTGAACACTTCTCTTTACCTCCAAACTGTAGTCTGTAACACACTTTGACACTCCTTTTTTTTCTGCGGCTTCTATAATTTGAAAGTTCAATCAAAATTGTCATCGTCCAATCATCACCTCCAACGATGCGTAATGAATTATTGAATGACCATTCTCCAAAGAAGCTTGTTGATCGCAGAGGGCGAACAGCGTGTACTTGAAAATTCGATAAATCCCAGCATGCATAGGACCTAGAGAACCACAAAAAAAAAACATCCCAACAAATTATGCAACATACTCATTCGGTTTCACATAGCTTCCGAAGCTCGGAAAAGCGACGTCAAACGACAAAACCCTTAGGCGGTCCCTCGGCCTCGTGGGATTGGTAATAATTGAAGCTTAGAGCCTTCAGGCCTCTTCTTACAGCGAGTTTACCGAACCGTAAGGGTTGACGAGGCGACGCAACGACGCGCCGCAAGAACAAGCATCTCTGTGTTCCTTTCATCGGGTATTCCATACATTCCGAATACTGCGTATATATACCGTTGAAGGTTTCAACCTTTTTCACAACGTCAACCCCACCCTTAGCCGGCTCAGCTCTCTTACTTTTCTCTCCCACGTTCTCAACCATTTTCTGTATATCGTTGATTAAAGGAAACGAATAAAGGACATTTCTTTCCATCCTCGACATTATTTCATGGTGCATATAGTGAACTTAGTAGCCTGCAAAAAGAGGTCGGGGGTTTTGAAAATCATAATTCGTAATTAACAGACGGTTTACGAATCACATGAATGACCTTCGATAAATTCGGGAAATTTTTTTTAACAAGAAGCTCATATATTATGTTGGTTAACATCAACAATAGTTGACGATGAGTTTCCTACCTCAACCTACTCCTAGTTGCATTAGAATTGGGTCTGTTACCTGAAGGGCTTCCAGGTGGCAGCATTGAGCAACGACTGGTTGGGACAATGCCTCCAGAGCCATCTTCTGTACTCCGTTTGTACTTCAATAAAAGAGAGAAAGAAATTCACGATTGATATGCGATTGTGTCTGAACAAATGAAGCTTCAACACATGCGAACAATCACATATCAATTATTGATGAGCTGGCTGTAATCCCTCTGGCTGCCACCTGGAATATATTTGGGTAGCAGACCCAATTCCAGCCGCCAAATACACATGAATTTGTCTTTTGAGGTTAGAATGGCTCGTGATAACGACATGCCCGACTCGTAAGGGTGAGAATTGAGAATTCGTGAGATGTGCGGTGTCGTAATTGGATGGGAACCTCATTTGCCTCTCGCTTCTTACGCCTGACACCTCATTGTAGGTAAAGACTGCGATGCATTCGAAGATGGTATTCCTGCAATTCCACATTTCCGGCGCTTTTCCTTCCTGTGGAAAACTACGACTGTGATATTAAAATAGCTGAGATAACACGAGGCGGTTCTTCACCGCAATTTTCATACCCGTAACAACGAAACGCAATTTTGCAGCTTATATTGCCGAGATAAGAATTCACGTTACGTTCAACCACAGAAATGACAACAGATGTTGACAGCCAAATCTTATCATGCTTTTATCCGCGCAAAGCACAGAGATACGGTTGGAAAGATTCCTTCGATCCAATCTGGGTATCAATAAATAAGCAAATTCTATTCCCTCGCTTTTCCGAACGGCAATTCACCGGGCGCATCGGAGTTGAGCCAAGGAAACGATCAATCAACTTGATTACCGGTCGAATCCTCATTCTGTGTCTATAAGATGAGATTGAAATAACTGACGGAGTTATAGCTCCTCGTTTGACAAGAGCTATCTCTCGCTTCACAGTCGCCGAGGTATTCTGGGCACACGACAATCTGCGACTGATATCAATTTCACGGTACCGTATATTTTCGGTTTTCCTCTAATTTGCGTATCAAAAACCACACATTGCGTCAGATCGTATAGCCTGTCGGAGTAGATCTCGAGGAGAGAATAGATTGACATCTGGTGTTAGAATCAGACTGGAACTACTAAAAAAGAAACTGTGCACCTGTTCGAAAAATCATCCAGAGACATAGGATATGGGTAAAAAAAAAAAACGTGGAACGAAGAGTATTAAATAGGCAGACTTACAGTCTCCTAGAAATCTGATTCACTCGTATTTATAAAACGTTGCAATTTCCACGAAAGTTTCTCACTGACCTGTATATCGGTATATCACACGGACAGGAAGTCTGAAACTGCACCGATCGGCTTTCGCCGTACAAATTCTTGACCCGCAAAACTTGGCACCACGTTACAACTCGCTGTGTCTAGCGGCGATTAATTTCGACGATATGTATACTCTGATGAATAAATTTCTCTTTTCTTTATCTTTATTTGTAGGTAAGAAACATGAACATAACAGTATAGATTGGTATTTCAAAAGCGTGTTACTCGGGTCTACGTAAGACATGTTTCTCTTTGGTCAAAATGTTTGAAATTCCCGCACGCTTCTTTCTTCATAAACCAAATGTGAGAACGTGCGAATGTGCCACACAAAAATAATAATTATAATAGTAGTAAAATAAACGTCATGTTGGTCAAGTGAAAAATTGATCCCGATTATTGAGACCAATATTTTCAAAAATTAATAGCGTTAATAATTCAAAATATTTCAACTCGCAATTTTCTAATGAAACAAATTTGAGCAAAAAATATTCTGAATTATTAAACTTGGAATATTTTTGGATACATTTTTTCTTCGGTATACAAAAAAATTCTCTCGTCGAAATATTTCGGCCAAAAATAGCTTAAATTTAAGAAAAAATGTTGGGTTTTCGAATCTCTAACTGTTAGGTATTGATAACAATTGAAGGGGTCAGTATATGAAAAGGGTATTCAAGTGGCATTTTTGTTCTTGAATTTTTCAAATAACATTGAAAAAAAAACGGCCTATTTTGCACCTTTTTTACTTGCCCTCTCAATTTTACTAAATTCTTCGAGCACACAACTCATTCGCTAGAGAAGACAAGTCAATTTTTATTTTGATCATGTTTAAAACTAATTATTCGAAAGACACGGATAAAAGTGTCAATTATTGAGACAGAGTCAATAACTCAGACTCTCAGCTTACAATAACACATACCGTGACTATTCGTGTACGGTGAACGCTTCGGGGGTGCCAACCTGAAACTCGCTCGGCGGATGTCACTAGTCCGAGCGAGTTGTAAGTTGGTATCGCTAGCGTTCGGTGTTCAACCATACCCTGTTCAAGCTAACTTCAGTCGGTTCAAACTCGAGAATAGCGCGCGTAAAAATTTGGAAGTTAAACGCATTTTTTATGGCACAGGCATTAAAAAGTCACTTTTTGACGCCTGTTTTCGTTCCGGCCAGTGGCACTTTATACCGCTGAGTTCAAAGTTGCGGTATAAAGTCTTTATTCCGCAGCTTTGATGCACAGTTCGAAGTGCGCATGTCAAAGATGCGGAATGAAATCTTTATACCGCAGGTTACCCCCTTTCTACTACCTTTCACAGCAGCTCTTATACGCAGTTCGTGCGGAACTCAACTGGCGTCAAAGTGACTATTAATGCCTTTTCCGTAAAAAATATTGTATGGGGCGCGCGCAAAAAGTAACTGTTCGGCAAGGTTATGTTTTTAGTACTCGCCGTTGCTTTACAAGGCTCGCCTTCGGCTCGCTAGGTAAAACCAACGCCTCGTACGAAAAACATAACCTTGCCGAATAAACAGTTACTTTCTGCGCATGCCAAATAAATATCTATTGTTAGACAGAACGAAACGGAAGAACAAGAACAACGAATTCCGCGCGTGCAGGAATTATTTTGCGAATATTAACCAACAATGTAATTTTGATATTAGGCACTCTATTCAAGAAAATGAGTGAATAGTGTAAATATTTGTTACCTCGACGTGCTCGACGATACAATCAAGCCGCAGCGAAGCAGGTTTCTGGAGTGAAGTCCCCCGATAAGCCTCGCCGATACAATCAAGCTGCAGCGAAGCAAGTTTTTGAATCCAAGGCCCTCGATGAGCCTTGACGATACAATCAAGCTGCAGCGAAGCAGGTTTCTGGAGTCGAAGTCCCTGCTTCGCTGCGGCTTGATTGTACCGGCGAGGCTTATCGAAGAACTTGACTCCAGAAACTTGCTCCGCTGCGGCTTAATTGTACTGTCGAGGCTTATCGAGGGCCTTGAATTCAAAAACTTGCTTCGGCTTGATTGTATCGTCGAGGCTCATCAAGGGACTTGACTGCAGAAACCTGCTTCGCTGCGGCTTGATTGTATCGTCCAGCACGTTGAGGCATCAAATATTAAGGTGAAATGAAAGTCACGTGACCTCGATATGATTTACACTTGGAATTTTTAAACGCTATTTTCTCAGCCAAAACACATTCGATTGATGTGAAATTGATATCAGTGACGTAGAAAAACTGAATGAAGGGCCTGCCAATCGTGGATTTTAGAAAATCGAGACGTAATAACAGTTTTTTAACAGTATTGTTCTGTAATCCAAGGAAGTGCTGCCTCTCTCCACGAGGGGCAGCACCTCCTTGGGTTACAGAACAATATTGTTACACAAAATTATGATTATGTCTTTCAATATTCGAAAATCCACGATTGGCAGGCCCTTCATTGAGTTTTTATACGTCAGTGACATCAATTTCACATCAATCGAATGTGTTTTGGCTGAGAAAATAGCGTTTGAAAATTCCAAGTGTAAATCATATCGAGGTCACGTGACTTTCATTTCACCTTAACCTTCAAATTTTACGCGCGCTATTCTCGAGTTCGAACCGCCGCGCATGAGGTTAGCTTGGATAGGGTATGGTCGAACACCGAACGCTAGCGATACCAACTTACAACTCGCTCGGACTAGTGACATCCGCCGAGCGAGTTTCAGGTTGGCACCCCCGAAGCGTTCACCGTACACCAATAGTCACGGTATGATGGTTTTCTTATTGAATATTTCCATTCGTTTATAAACGAGATTACACAATTATCCTATTATCTATTATTTGAATTGATTCAATTGATCACGACAACTTATTTTTATTTCTCTTTCATGTTCTCTTGGCTACTAAAACTCGATTATATCCCCAAAAAATAGTTTCAAGTTCACTTCTGAGTCAGACTGTTTTCTCAGAAACGGCTAAACGTTTGAAGTTTTTTTTTCCGTCAATCCGTCTCACATTAAAAAGTGTCTTCGTGTCTATACTTACTTCCGACAATCGAAGAATCTTCGTATGTTTATTCCGTAGAGTGCAGAGATAAGAAGTACCTAGCTTCTTTCTTGGCGCCGATCAACGCGAGTCTCAAGACCAGGCGATGATCCAAAGTTAGAAAATTGAACGTGTCGAACGCAGCTTTGAATCAAAACCACAAAAACTGGGATGAAAGTTGAAAAGTAAAATATAATGTAGCGTGGAATGAGATGAAAAGATGAATTATTGCTAATCAAGTCACGTTTTGTTTCTCATTCCACGACTCGCGAAGCTCAACTGACCTTAGGGTTCCGATCCCGACGCCCGTTCTTTGCTTCTTCGCTTCTTGTCGGTACATTGTCCATACTATGCGTGTCAAAAGCATTTAATGAACACGCGTATGTACGTGAATGCATAAGCCAATACCTATCCAGAGGAAAAACTGTTATACTTACAACTCTGGCTAATTATTTCATTTGCATCGCTCATTAACGAGGTTTGAAGACATCATGTATACCTAACCGTACTGCGACTTGTACGTGTAAATATTTACTCAAATACGTACCAGAACTAGAACCATGTGTGTCCGTTACTCTGCCTGCTTTTAGAGAGGTACAAAAATACTATTCGATGTCCGAATCTATCATCAAGCACTCTTCAAATTAAATAGTTTCCAATAGTACTTTTCTCATGGAAAAGCACAAAATTAATAAACCAAAAAAAATTCTCCTCATCTTCTCTGAGCTTCCATTGAAAAAAAAAAATTCCTACCTCTGAGCCAGTTCAGGGTTTGAAATTGAAACTTGATCCCTTTGAGGCATCGTTGACTATCTTAGTTCCCGGACCCCCATTCCTTCGATCCAGCTGTTGGTCCCGGCATGAGCACCTCAGCGATCATCTTCTTATCTTCTGTCCACGACCAACGTTCGTTTATCGTTCACAGCGTGGGTGGTGACTCGACCAAGTAGACATGATAACCGTGTAATCTCTCGGAACTGGTGCAGTATATTCGTTAACATGATAATTTTACGAGTTTGTTTGCCCTCTCGATGAAGGGAAGACCCTGTTGACGCCAGTTTTCTGCTCCTGAATCAGGGCGCCTGTTTACTTGACTAAAATACACCGGAATTTATCACTTACAGGGATTTGTACGAGCTGGATCTCCACGTGGCGATAAAAGACGTAGATGAAATTTCTGGTATATCGGCGTTCTGGACCAAAGACTCAAAGTCATTCTGGCGCAGAACTGACCTCGCGAGATCTGAACCGTCTGGTCAACTAGCTGCCACGGTTGTGTTAGACTTACCAAAGTTCACCAGGAACTCAACCGCCGAATTGTATGGAACTGTAACCTACGAACTGGACGATAAAACGCTGCAGACCCTGATTCCCAGAGTAAATTTGAGCGTGGAGAAGATAATGGGGGGAGAATATGATCTGAGCATCTCGAAAATCGAAAGTAAAGAAGTGATCGACAGAGTGCAGGCTATCATTACCGTAAAGTCACTCTCCATAGAGAAGATAACGGACTTCAAATTCACACACTCTCTGAACAAACACTTCACAGAAGTCCTGGACGATATCGGCTTCCAAGAAATTCTCCCGAAAGTTTTCACCGGACACACCACCGCCCTGGATCGATGCATTCTTGAAGTGACTTCGTCGTCAGTCTCGAAGAACAGATGCATCATTTACGCAAGGTAAATATAAAAACCGATGCATATTCAATGATCATATAGATACGTTTTTTTATACACAGAGTTGTGTTTTCCTGACAGTATGTATTTCTTTAACGAAGAAATCACCATGCTTGACTCATGGATTGATGAATAAGACATCATTTTATAATTCAACTCAATGATTTCCGACAGCTTATAGTTTTTTTTTTTTCAACTAGAGGCGTTCGAATCGCATTAGGAGTTGCATTGTATTTCCTCAATCTTCTCCCTGTTACACTACTCCATGTTCTTTCCTTCATTTGCTACGTGCTCGATGTCAAGCGGCAGCATGTGTCGATCCCAGATGAATTTACTCTACTGAAAATCTGGCATTTGGATAGACTAGTTCGAAATTGCATATACGGTGTGATTTCTTGGATGGTCTCCATGTGGACTCCCGATTGTTGGTGACCAATCACGCATTCTGCTATTCATCCAGCAACAATCAGTGTCCAGAATTTATGCCCACTCTTCAAATTCTTTGGATTGACTATTCACTCCACTAGAGTCAAAATCGTACCAATCGGAAAAGAGTGAGTCACTCAAAAGAATTTAGAGAGCAATTCTACCAAATCTGGTCGGGGCGATTTCCACGTCTTGTCAAATTAGCGCCACAACTCGGTCGTACAGACAGGTCCGGAATCTCCAATGGTGGGGGTGAAACCTTTAGTGTGTCAAGGTGAGTTTCCGAAACTGACCGTGGACACGGAGGCGCTGCGGTAGAGTAGTCAATGGTTGTGATAATGAACAAATACATAACCTCAACCTATCTGTTTAAATTGCTCCGGAACAATAACGAACATCAATGATTAGTGTTTAATAAGATTTGTCATCGTTTCAATTGAAACAATACGTCTCTGATAAATTATACTATGAATTTTAGTAATGGAAATTCACGATACACACATAGTTATAGGTACGTAGGAGGCAACAAACGCAGTTTTAATCATTCAGTAGTTTTGACAGTTTTCTTTGAGTGACAAATTTTTTGTTCACTCTTAAGTTTTCCTGATGAACAAATTGGCGCATTCTTGAGTCTGATATAATAAAATAGAACGCGGGATGAAATATCTGAATCAGGCTCGCAAAATACGCCCGTTGCACACGCCGTTACACCACGATTTGCACTCAGTTATCTGTACGACGGGGTTTTCAGGTTATAAACATTGTTTATATTGGTATCACTGACTACTCTACAGCAGCGCCCCAAACTTAGCGGCTCATTCAGGAAACTTTTAGGCTTCACTAACGGTTTCACCCCCACCACCGGAGTTTCTAGTGCCTCATGGGGCTCATCGGTGAGAAAGTAGATCTTCTACTTTGATGAAATAATGAGAGTCGCTTGTATAATAACTGGAATTTGTTGATGCGTAGATCGATATCGCAGTTAAACATGCTGTTGCACCTTGTGCATAACGCGTTACCATTGGGCACGTCGGTAACCTGCAGAAACGTGACCGCGGAGGGTGTGATTCAGGCCTTTGAAACCGAATTGAATTTGTATCTGACTGCGGGGGGTACTTTTGAGCTTGAAAAAGCGATTGTGAAGTCTGACTTGATGAGCCAAGAGTTTGAAAATGGATGCACGATATACAGCGGAGAATAATCCAATAATGCACGCATCTGTCTACTACCTACCTACTTATGTGACATTGAGTGATATCTGCACTTTATATACTACACGTGTACCTTTACTATGTTATTAATAAATGTGAAGAATATTTATGTATACGTATACGAATGATCGATCCAGTCTCGACTCCCTTATCCACATTTCATGCACATTCAAATGTTCCATCATTTTTCAGCTTCTAGAATCTAAAAGATGTTTTCCTGGATTCTAGAGCCGTAATAATCAATCTTTGACTCAGCCAAATCCCAGTTCACTGAAGGCTGACAGAAAAATACGTCAGGAATAGATTTTATCGCTACCCGACGCTCTAAAATAGTGACGCGTGTCGTTTCGATCAATATTTCACAAACGTTTCAACGAATTTTAGTGTTTTGGTCGGAGAACGAAAAAGTAATGGCTTAAACCGTTGAAATGTGATGAATTTTCCATTCCAGGATTCATGATATAGCGAGTAACCTGTATATGATAATTATTAATTAGCAAAATATCGCGAAAAAAAATTATTTTGAACCAATTTAAGTATAGTTCGTACCATTGTCACCCAGCAGCGCCAATTCCGATATAAATTGGTGGCACAATCGAGTCGAGTTTTTGCTGCACAATCGACGCAAGGTAAAAATCCCTCAGCGCCTGACCGATGGCAACTGGCAACGGACGCCTGTTTCCCTGTATGCCTGCATTCAGGCCATCTGTAGGCGGTTTCTATTGAATAACCAAAGGTCACTGACCCCGGAAAAGTAGAGGCAGGTCATGTCTCTGTCCCCCGGTGATGGAAGGAAGTAGAAAGAGCGCGAATGAAAGAATAACTAGAGATTGGTGGATCGATATGTGATCCACCTGGGTTGTTATGAATGGTTATGAATATTATTAACGAGTAATTTGATTTTTTTAATGGTTTATTTTGTTAAACTATATAAAGCACATATTCATAATAGTAGATGTTGTGAGTGAGTGAGTCAGTATGGATCTCGCTGAGCACTTTTTGATACAAAATATCAACGACCTCATCATCAATAATTATACGTCATTCCCTTAATAACATTATAGGTATTGGATCTATATATTGCTAACATAGTTTTCTTATTCATTCACTTTTACATGGTATCTTGTGTTTTTTTAATAAATTATTTGCTTCCTTCGTTTTCACTTATTTTTTTGCATGTCAAAAAAAAAAAACAATTAAAACTGTTTATCCTCTTGTATTATACATTTCGTATTATTTATAATATTACTGCGGCGGTAATTTGAACGCTTTTTAGAAACACAACTAAAATTTTGATAACACATCTTCCAATGAAATTATCCGCTTTTAGATAAACTTGTGCACAATATAATAATAAATATCATCGTAATTATTTATTGCAATATCAATTAGTCATTATGTCTTCATGTCAGACCAGTGAAGGGTCTTTCTAAAAAGCGATTCAATTTTCACATGTTTATTACTAAGATATAGTTATGTTTTCATATTGTGACTTACATAGAAATATTTTCTTTCCATTTCCACGCAAGAGTGAAACAGATCTGTCTTTTCTTTCTTCTTTCATATTTTCGTTATCATTGAAATTAGGCTACTACGCGAAAATATTATTATATATAGTTGAATGATAAAACTTTGAAGAATTCGAAATAAAACATGAAAAATTACATTTTTTAAATTACTTATCTGAGTACTACGTAACTAAGAAAAATATGTAGGAGTAAAATAATCATGTACTGTGAAGAATACCATAACAATTGTTCTTTGTTTGTTTTTTCATCGTTTTCTTTGTATCTCTCGTTTTATATATCAAACTACGTCTCGTGAAATGTGATTTTTTACTTTTTATTATTCGTTTCAATAATTTTTCTTGAGATTTAAAAAAATAATGGCTCTCGCGTTGTAGGAACAAACGTTTTGGTTTATTATTATATCATATATAATATATGTGTTAACAATTCAAGATTTGATATAAAGTTTGAACTGAATAATATTGTAATTTTTTTTTTTTTTTAAATCATTTCGCACGAGACCAGCAGGGCGCATTGTGTAATTTTTCAATAATCTTTGCATCGATAACATTTTACAATTCTCATAAATTGTATAGATAAACATATATATGTGATAAAGAAATCGCGATAAAGAGTTCATATTTTAGTATAGTTACTATAAGGATAGTAAAAAATTTCTTTTCGTTTTCTTTTGTTTTTTGGCTCCCTCGATAATTATACATACATATGTATAGTACGTATATACATATATATAGGAATTAAAAAAATATTCTAACTTTTTATCTTTTGTTTCTTTTTTTTTTATTAAATATGGAAATACATCGACTGATTTGGGGGGTAGATTATACGAAGAAATTAATCACATTCGTTTAATTTTTTTTTTTTTTGTAACTAATTCGCGATCGAATCTCGTGCCCAAATTATAATTCAGTATACATTAAATCAACGAATTAGTATCTCTTTGATATATTGAGTATAACATGAAAGTATTTGATTTAATAATTTTCTATAACTTTTGTGTGTTTGTTTCTCCCTATAACATGACCACTAATTAAGGTTAAAGTTATTTATTCATTTAAGTGACAGCCTCGATGCATAAAATATGAACTAATCATAGCTTTATAATTATAGGCGATAACAATACTTTAACAGAAAAATAGACTACAATTCTCATACAATATAACAAAGCATTGTCATTACGATAATTGATAATAATGACGATGATGATGATAATAATAATAATAATAATAGGTGTAATATTGATTATTAATAATATCAATATAATCATCGTGTGTGACGTTAATCTGTCATTATTATTTTCCCTGGTTTGTTGTTCTTGTTTTTTTTTTCTCTCGTTAGATTCAATATCTCTGCATCGTGTTATATAATCAACAAATCATTTCATCATATTTATTATTTATAATTGATAATTTATATTTATATTACATTATATTGTTTATTGGCTCAGTCTAACTAGGATCGCATATATCGCTATATCGTAATTGTATTCATGGCAAGATTTACTGACGTATCGTTAACACATGTCCACGCCAATCTTTTTTTTTTCAATTCCCTATCTCTCCCCCTAACAATTCATATTTAGATTTTACACAAATTCATTTTAGTCGTTAGAAATAATCACTTGAAATATCAGCTACGGGGAATTATTATTTCCTTGTTTTCGATTTTTCTTTTTTCTTTATTTTTTCAATTAAAAAGTATAGAAAACAATTGATTATCAGGCAATTAAAAATACAACTGATCATATTTCTGGAAATGATAAAACAAGGCTTTTCAATTGTTCGACGAGTGTAGTTTAGGCCTATCTTTTTTTCTTGTTTGTGTCCTGATTAACGCTGGGTATAGAAACAAAGCCTAGAATCAATGTGAAATGATAATTATCGAATTAAATTAACTACAATCTTCCTGATCGTATTTTGTATAATGTAAATCAGCTATCTTCTGTTGTGATGTTATTTGTGCCAGTTTTGTTGTTGTTTTTGGAAGGAGACAACGTCAGTCGCAGTATTTATTTTTCTTCTTTTTCATTATACAGCGGGACAAAGATTTTCTGATCTATGTACAATATGGACATTAATTGTTTATGCTCCTAATTCCAATTTTCATCATCGTAGTTAGTAACATTTGATTTTTCACTCCTTGGATTCTTCACCGTCATACTCGTCGTTTAATTTTAATAGTTATATATAATAGTACATGTTTATTATATATCACCTGATATACGTCAAAGATATGCAAATCTACCTTGAGCTACTTTTCTGCCTGTTTACATAATAATAATAATATTATTAATTATTTATTTTTTTCTTTCATAATTTATTTAACATCTAAGTTTATTGATTTATTTTCTTTACTAAATTTTTTATTTCATTTTATTTTTTCTAAATTCATTAGCTAACTCACTATAATTAATATTATTAATATTGTTTATTAAATAAAGCGCGAATCACAAGATACTTTTATGTTTTTTTTATATATAGTATATATTCTAACAATTTTTTTCCTCCATCATCTTTTTTTTTTTGTTATAATGTTTTTTTGTTTCACCATTCCGTTTTTATTATTCGTTAGAAAATATGTGTCGCGAGTATCCGATGTGTTTGCATGTGTGTGTGTATTTTATTTATTCATTTATTTTATATAATTTAATTTTAATTTTTTTTTTTTATTCAGTTTACCTATATTCAAATTACGAACTTTCGCAATAGACGAAGGATTATATATATATATTTATCATATTTTACCTTCTTTGATTATAAATACAGCGATTAGAAAATGATCGTTTCTTCATCGTAAGGCTAGAGTCAACTATGCTTATCTTTTTTCTTTATTATTAAATATATATTAGTATTAATTATTTATTTATTTTAACACCTACGAATATAGTGTCGTCAATTTTTTTTTTCCTTTTTTTTTTTATTCATTTTTTTTCATTCTTGTTAATGCGATGTGTGCTTTTGTCGCGTTATAACGTTTCACAGATCACAGAATAATGCATGACGCTATTATTATTGTTATTATAATCAATCAAAAATGAAATATCGTTTATATTCGTACTAAGAAAAAGCGTCACACATTATAGTCTGAGTCGTATGGGACCATGTTATGCTCGTGGACATAATTTATATAGTATTCATGTTATGTATAACACCGTTGAATATTTTTTTCATTTTCCTCTAATTAGGTTGTGTACAGTTTATATGTTCTCCAAATTGACCATGTTATGCTCGTGTTTGGTTGTTTATTCTCATTCATTTCTATTATAATTTCAACCTAATATATTATATGCTACCATTTTCTTTCGCTTTCTAGCCCATTGCTTGAGATAATTAATTATCGTACATTAATTAAGAATATGGGTAGTGTTTTTTTTTCTTGTTATTCTTCTTTTTTTCTTCTTCAAAATAAAATAACGATACATCTCAATGATATGCTGATCTTTTAAAACTGTTTTCATAATATTATTATATGTTATGTTATGATTATAGTCATGTACAATTTTGACAATTATAGGAAACTAAAATGTATACTCTTTAAAATATGTATATTCATTTCTACTATATATAAATAGAGAATGAATAGAGAGATTATATATATATATATTATATTTGAATCGTGATCAGTTCTAGAGTCCTTTAGATGAGAATTTTTAACACAAACATTTAAATTGAAAAAAAAAGCTATAATATCATCTGCGTAGAAAATAAGAAGAAAGAACCTAATCGAAGGTACAGTTTCAGGAATTAACCGATAACAATGTCAACTCATATTTTTTATTCAAAGATCATAACAGTATGGGAAAATCTCTTTTGCAATGGCAGTGCGTATGTATTCAATATTAATTTTGTTTAACGCAAATTCATGATCCCGATGATCATCGAACGTTGGATGAAAGTATCAATTTTTATTCAATATCAAGGGGTCGAATCCTATCTCATAACGGCTGTTTTTTTTTTCTCTCTTATCATTTCGTCAACTTGTTCATTTGAATAAACTGAATATCTAAAGAGCAAGAGTATTAGTGTAAGTGATGTAGTGAGTGAGTGAGTGTATGGTCTAGACTAAGTGGACGGGCGAAGTCGAGTATTGCCACCGAGGATACATTTTCACGACCATTTTAATATTATTATTATTTATTTATTCTCCCGTTTTTATTTATTTTTTAATAATATTCATCCTTAGTTATAATAATATATTCTCACTGTGTATGAATAATGTATAGTAGGTATAGTCGTGTGGTTTTTTTTCTTTTGTCTAATTTGAGTGTAAATTTTTTTCAATTTTTTATTTTTTTAATCTTGTTGTGTTGTATTTATTTATTTTTATTAATTTTATTTACTTTTCTTTACTTCTTTATAGCATTACATTTACAATTATGTTCGCTAAGGCATTCATAATGGCAAGTATATTTAAAGGTGCTTCAGCTCTTGGTTCCAATTCAATTTTTTATTTTATCATTGATGAAACGCAGTTATTCAACGATTTTTTTTTTAAATATATCCACAAATTAACACAGTTTTCTTGTTCGTTCGAAATTAAAATATACTTCTTTGAATAGAAGAAGTGATGATAAAACACGGGCAACACTTGAGCGATAAAGATTTTCATCTATTTTGAAATTGGTAATTAGCGATATAAAAATTGAAGTCGAACCGCAAGAGTATAGCACGAGTAACAGAGTACGAAGCAGTGATAACAGTATGATTCAATGTTTCATATATATATATATATATTATGTATTACTACAAACCTGCGTAGCACAAGCGCGTGCTTATCGTAGGAGAGCTTATTTATTGTTGGATAATTTTTTACAGTACATTACATTTTACCTTTCAATTATATATAGATATATGTATATATATATAATTGACGCTAGGGTTTATATTTACAAGGCTGGCTACAGTTATTCTTCATTCTTTTCTTTTCCCTCAGTTTTTGTTTTTCCCATCTTTCAGATTTACTTTCAACAGCGGCGTTCAAAAGAAACGATGAACGATTTTCATAGATTAGAGGTGAACGAGCTACCAAATTCCTTTTTAAACTTTTTCAACGGTGTGGCTCAATTTCAGTTCAGAATCCTAACGACATAGAATACACGCGCGGCTACGATGAGACTGTTAACCGCGCTACGCTGGCTGGATAGGCTGCGGTACCGTCACCGACGTTAGTCTTGATTCACTAGTTTTCGAAAATAAGACTTGACTCAAAAGGTGGTTCGAAATTCTTTTCATATCCATGAAAGCTGTAACTATGAGGGCTTTGTTGAATTTTTCTTGCTTGGCGTTATCACCCAAAACCTAATCTTTGAGGAGCTATGAATTTTTTGAAAGTATCAAGTTTGGAGAAAAACTGAAAAATTAACTTTCGCTTTGGTACAAATTATAATAGATATTCTATATTAACTAGATACTGAAATTCATTCTTCGACGTTATATCATCCAACTTTTATATATATCACAACTGCGTAACAACGTTATACATCGACGTGTTTCGACATTATTTACATTTTTTTTTATTCCCTGGACACTCTTTACAAGATTTTTTGTTTCTTACCTAATTATTTTACTCGGGTTGTAACATTTCTCGATAATCCTTTGTTTCATTTTTATTTAATTGCAATTATTCATTCCAGCTGCGTAGTTTATTTAATGAAAAGCGGAACCTAATAATTTATAATCCTATTATTTCATTATAATTTTTCTTCTTAAATCTCATTCTCTAATCAGTATATCTACAAAAAGTGCTTTTTATCTACAGCATTATTTTACAAGGGTAGCAAATACCTAAACACTACGTAATATCAGCTTTATATCGCGCTGCTAACTGTACTATATCTCTAACGCGTTCTTCTCATCGCCATAACTAATTAGTTTATCTGTATATTTATATATAAGTATTGTTTAGACAGTTTTTTTTTGTTTCTTTCTTTGTATCATTGTGTTTTATTTTTTCTTTAGAAAATTTTCTTCCGATCCTAGCCCTGTGAACTCGTTCACAATTATAATAATAATATCATCTAGAAAAAATTTATTTCTCCCTCGATTCGCTTGCGCGGCAAAATATTATTGTAGTATCTTGCGTTCGTTATCATTTTGATGTTTGATTTCATATCGCTGGTAATTCTCTGTCTCAGAATATTAGAATACCGAGCCGGTACACGCCCACTGAAATTCGCGAGCTAATATTATATTGATAATTTATTTATTTTTACAATATAATAATAATAATAATGCATTATACGTTATATTATTTCTAGTTTTTTTTTTTGTTATAGTACATTATATTTGCCGTAAAAAGATCTTCTCTCGCGAAAGAAAAAACGCGAGAATTTTAAGATAAACTATGCAGAAGAGAAAAGAAAAGGAAAATAAAGCAAGAAACGTAAATGATAATAATTATAATTATAATAATCAGATATTCGTAGATAATTATATTATTTTAGGTATATGTATAATTATGCGGGTCCCAAAAACTTTCAACAAGGTAACAGAGTTTTTGAGCCCGGAGCATCTTTGTCTAATTGTTTTATCGTCCTTCTAGTCTTCCTACGGAGTGAGTTGATTTTTTTCATATATTTATATGTATTACATATATAATATAATTTTTTTAAATATTTTATTAATTTTTTTCAATCTTACTTTCAAGCCTAGGATACTCGCTGCGTTTATTATAATTTATTTATCATTAATACCGTACCTGCAGTTATTGTTTCAATATAGTAGTATACAGCGAGACAGAGTCTTGATGCGTTCGGAGACGGAGACAAAATAAAGATAAAAAAATGAAAATAAAAGAATAATATTTTATTTATCCCAAGTTTGAAGAGTTCAATTATATCATATAGCAAAATACATTTATAAAACGCTCGCAATAAAACTTTCGAGAGATTCCTAACGATATTAATTAATAAAGAATGTGATATTGTGTAATCATGAATAAATGCATATATGGTATATGCATTTTTATTTTATTATTAAGCGTTTGTTTTTCTTACGAAAAAAAATAGAGCAAGACAAAAAAAAAATACAGTATCATAAAAAATTGGCTGAGTATTTAAATCGAATTACAAATAATATACAAATAAATTGAAACAGAATATTAATTTTACCCTGCTATCCATATACTAATATTTAAATAAGTTAACAACTGGGAAACGAATTTGATGATTTCTTTTTTATATAATTGTCAATCGATTGAAATAAGAGTGTGGAAATAATGAGGAATTAAAAAGACGATAAAAATACAACTCTGTCTTGCTGCATGTGCAAGAAGATATTATTATCAATCATAAAATAATTAATAAAAATAAAATGATACACATTATGTAATATCTAATGATTAATGACTAATCGTCAGAGCACCCTTGTACTGGCAACAATATTATTTTTTTATGTCCATAGATATTTAAAACCTGTGCTTCAAAGAGTCGACTATTATGTGTATAGGAAAAACTGAAATATCGCAATATCGCAACTGTGTTAACTGTCCTTCATTATTATGATATCATTCCCAGATTTCAATAAGAATCGACAGTAATTTGCTGTAATTTCAGTTTCCCTTCCGCTCCTGAAACCCGATCCGATTACTCTTATGGCACAGGCCCGGGTCTGTATAAATCTGTGTGAATGCGCTGCGACCAGCATTCGAAAGAACCATGTGCAGTTTATAGAGTATTTTACAAGCTTCTGTATATTCATATTCAACGCATTATAATCTAAAACTAAATTATTCAATATTTCCTACAAACTAAATAAATAGTGTTTTTCAGTTTGGTTCAAGTCAGAACTCTGGTCGCCATCGTACACACGACGCTAAAATACGGACCGCTAATATCTCTGTGTTTGCTAGTACATAGAGTGACGTCATTGATACGAGTCCTTGTGGAAGGTGTCACTCTTGTGGAAGATCCGTCGCCCTTCGCGCGTCAGTTCTTGACTGGCGAAGTTGTTCTCCGACTTTGGTCTGGGCAATAGACACGTGGGCAGGGCGCGCAGCTCCATGCTGTGAACCTGAAAATGAAGAACGAGTCAATGTAACGGGGGATAATAATAGGAAAGAGTGACTGGCGCAGAGCGCAGAGAATAGAGAATAGAGATAGTGAAGATTAGTAAAATTTAGTATTCCTCAATTATTCTAAGATCCAATCATCATCATCTAACATACCAAATAATGGAAGGGATTTCGATTTTTGATAAAACGAACCGATTCTTCGCTGGCACTAGCGTGGGCTGCTTGCTCGGCAAGAGCGTTAACGACTGCGTTAATAGTCTTGGATTCGCTGCCCAGGTCTTCTTCCCGGTGGGCAACCAGGTTTGGATTTTTACCAATCTTGTTCAACCTGGTTTATGGATAAAACAGATAGAAAAAATACGAGATTGTTTAAGCGTAGGGAATGTTTTACTTATCATATTTTAACCGGTAACAGCATAGCTGTCGATTATTAAGGTGAAATGAAAGTCACGTGACCGCGACATGATTTACACTTGGAATTTTCAAACGCTATTTTCTCAGCCAAAACACATTCGATTGATGTGAAATTGATAT
>JAFFZH010003151.1:0-10918 GCA_018420115.1 Euura saliciscinereae
TTATCGAATTTTTTTAAATGGTCGTTCTTTGAATTTATCTTTGCGTTTTACGAGATTCTACGGCTATTGAAAAAAATCGTGAGAAATAAAAAATTCAAAATGGCGCTTACAACCTTCTGCGTTTAACTACCAATATTTTTATCGAAATAAACGACGTCGATTTCGGTTTTTCTTTGCGTTTGACGAGTTTTTACAACTATTTGGAAGAATCATGAGAAATTGAAGAAAAAAAATGATGGATACGACCTTCTGCTTTTAACTATCAATATTTTTTATCGAACTTTTTTAAATGGTCGTTCTTTCAATTTATCTTTGCGTTTTACGAGTTCTTACAGCTATTTAAAAAAATCATGAGATAAAAAAATCAAAATGGCGCTCACGACCTTCTGCTTTTAACTACCAATATTTTTTATCGAATTTTTTTACATGGTCGTTCTTTCAATTTATCTTTGCGTTTTACGAGTTTTTACAACTATTTGGAAAAATCATTAAGAATCATTTTAAAAGAATGGCGCTCACGACGTTTTGCCTTTACGTTGTTTTTTACTTCTCCTCAAAAGTTGTAATGAAAGAACGACGTATCCGCCAAACTTACGACCTTTTGCACTTACATTTTTCGATCTCGTAATTTCAATTTATCTATACGTTTTGGCCGTTTTCAGAGCGAATGGCGTGAAAAAAAAGTATACCTACGACCTTTTGACACCAAAATCGCGTTTTTGGCGCCTACGACCTTATGCCATTAGACACGCGATGTAACAAAGTTTGCACAAGTTTTGCTAAATATCTCTCAGCACACGAGATTATGGACGGATGGATAATTGAGCAGATAAGAGTTCGGTGGAGTTAGACACCCGGGGAAATTCTCTTTAAACCACAAAATCTGAAATAATTGTAAAATATTGTTCAGAGCTGAGACAACGAGGTAGACAATCACACTCGACGTATGATCATTATGTATAAACTATTCGTGATATGACCGCGAAAATTTGATAGCCTCCGGCAGATCTGGTATTAGCTCAAGCCACGAGGACTAGCAACGAAACGTAGACGATCCTCCAGCGTCCGATAGACTACTGCGTTGACATTAAAGTCACCTTTACTTCTGACGTCACAATGATTCCGGTCTGACCACTTTTGCAATCGCAGACAAATTAAGTGCATAGCAAAGAATGATGTCTTGTTCATTACGATGCTCTGCCGAGTGACTTTGTACGCTTGTTTGTTCCTGGCTGCAATCGACGCGGAAAGATGGACATCAGGTGAGAGTGTATCTCGTGTTCGTCACTCCAAATCGTTATCACGTCTCACAATCAGTGGAGCAGATTATCCGTTGTGGAACCGTTGAACGGTTCATTCTTTCGATTTCTTGCAGAATGCGGTACGTCAGCGGCTCGGGGACAACCGACGATCGTGAACGGAGTGCAGGCTGAGTATGGATCGTTTCCTTGGCACGTTGGCGTCTACAAGAACAACGGCACGGGATTCTACGACCAAATATGCGGAGGGACTCTGATCAGCTCGGACATAGTGATATCCGGTAATTGGAGAGTATTATTTTCGACTAGAATACTTTATTCCATCTCGTCTGCACCACAGCCGCTCACTGTTTCTACGATGATCGTTACGGGAGCGTCGAGAGCACCAGCAAGTTCATGATCATGGCTGGGAAGTATTTCCGCCCGCACAACTGGCCCGAACCCTATCTGCAGAAATCCTCCGTGAAGACGATCGAGAAGGCCAAGAAGTACATCGGGATTCAGGGGAATTACGGCGCGGACATTGCCTTGATTCGACTAGAGGTGCAATTGAATATCACCGAACTGGTGAAGCCAGTCTGCATCGACTGGGATAATAAATACGAGAGCGAACAGCTCCAAAGTGGTCAAATGGGCAAGGTCGGTATTATAATGATATCCGGCGATTTCTCCGTCTCAATTCTCTCCTATTCGTCAACAGGTGGTGGGATGGGGTGTGACGGAGGAACGGAAGAGCAGTCACGACTTGAGGGAGCTCAGCCTCCCCTACATCCCGTATGAACAATGCTTCGACAACGTCCCAAAAGACTTCTACGGCTTCATATCGCCCACGGATAAATTTTGCGCTGGCTACTTGAACGGTCTGTACCATTCAAAATAACTGGGAACGAAATAAATCTCGGGAAGTTCAAAGGCTGGCTGGTAGTCAGCCTAAACCCGCTTGTTTTATAAAAGTTCTTGGTTCCTGAATTCAGGGTCGAGCGTCTGCAGAGGCGACAGTGGCGGTGGGCTCTGCTTCCAGTATGGCAGGCTCTGGTATCTCCGTGGCATCGTGAGCGCCAGTCCTTCCCCGAAGAACCCTGATCTTTCCTGCGATAACGATCAATACGCGACGTTCACCAACGTCGGAGATTTCCTCGATTGGATTCGAGCCGCCTACAACGGCGTGGGGTGAGCCGATCGCTCGATATCGAGGTTGAAAATAATCCTCACAGTCTGGACAATCCTTTCCAGAATCGGCACTCGGGGTCTCAACGGCTGTTTTCTGCCCGTTCCACCCAAAGGTGGAAACTACGAAGTCTCCTGCCCTTTGGCAGAGTGCGAAGGCGACCCGGGTTCCATAGTCCCGACGAACAGCATCCTGATCAATCAATGCAGAAAGGGGTACCTCCTCAAGGGGAACCCAGCCTCGTTGTGCACTGTGAACGGGTGGAACTCGCTCCCAACTTGTATCAGTGAGTAGGAGACGCTGCCTCAGTTTGTTCTGATCCACGTGAGAATGAATTCGTTTTGGTTTTTCACAGAGAAATGTCCGGCCTTGGCATCCGCAAACGAGGACATAGCCTGTCTGTACGAACGACAAGTCGTCCCTTGCAGTTCTCCCATGGAGCCGGGCACCACGGCGACTCTGGCTTGCCCGACCTTCTTCAAGATTTCAGGCACTCATAACTCGACTTATGAAGAAATGACCTGTCTCGATAAAGGGAAATGGGATCGTCCCACGCTTCGATGCGTTCCTGGTAACGATTCAAGCGGTCCCCGAGGCTATTCAGTCTTTCAAACTGCTGAACATTCTTTATAATCACTCCGAACCGCTTTTGAATCATTCCCTCGTCACAACTTTGTGTGTTTTTTGTTAGAATGCGGGGAAGCTCAGGGTGACAAGAAACCGTTCACCAATGAGGACGGAGAGATGGTCCAGTACACCAGCTTCCCCTGGGACGTTATAATCATCCGAAAGAAGTCGCAGGACAAAACCACTTGGGTAGAGATCAGTGGGACCCTGATAAACCCGGATCTGGTAGTGTCAAGTATGATCCATCACTCGCAACTCGTAATTTGTCGAAGTACATTTTCTTATTCGTATGTTACATTAGCTTGTTTCATCAGGCCAACAATGAACCAATGTTACCTACCTTCGAGTTAATTTCGTTCTTCATCTTCTTCTCTCTCACAACTCAAACGTTACAGACGCTGGAGGCACTTTCTTCTTCGACGACAATGGTCGCGAATACGCCGTCAACAATTTCACTGTCGTTGCTGGTCGTTACTTCAACTTCGACACAAGGCTCAAGCACTTTTCGCAGTCCTCGATCGTCGAGTCATTCAACCACGCAAAGGACTCGAGCAGCAAGACCAGATCCGGTCTCGCGCTACTTCGCCTCGCCACACCTCTTCGGATCTCGACTTGGGTGAGGCCCGTCTGCATAGACTGGGGAGACAGACTCCTCGCGCAGCACTTCCGCAAAGGAAACGTCGGCAAGATTTCCGCGAATCTGTTGAAAATCGAGGGAACCGTCGATCGCAAGACTGACGCAGACGTCGGATACGTTCCTCGCGACGAGTGTCTCTCCCTGGTGGATCAAACAGCCGGGTCCAAGGTGTCCACTGCCTCCTTTTGTGCCGAACACACGAATACTGGTCGTTAGTATGCAATGAAGACGTGCAGCATCGATATACGTCCAAATTAGCCATTAACGTTCGACCTTCTCCCCAGCGCCGGAAACATGCACCCTGCTCTATCCCGGAGCTGGTCTCTACTTCGAGTCCGAGGGCGTCTGGTACATCCGCGGTGTCGTGGATGGATGCATTCAGGGAAATGCTTCTCCGAGTTCATCTGGGATGGGTTACACCGTGGTCAAGGACGTGGGGAATTACCTCGGCTCGATCCGCACAGTCTACGACGATAGAGATCAATAAATCATCATCTATTCAATATGCGGAAAACAATGTTTGGGAAAAAAAATTGATGAGACAATGATTGTTATTTGATCATAACATATATTTATAATAATAATAATAGTATCGAATAATAACAATATCGATACTAATAAACTATAAACATAATATTCATAAGATATTTATGTATTATTATTATTATTCATATTTATATACTAGCTTCATTCTCTTTATTCATCTGCGTCATATTTTTCTGCTTGTTCTTTCCTTAATTTTGGTCTCTTCGGTTCGCCGAATGATGGGCTGGGGATCGGATACGATATTTAAAAAACAAAGAATATCGAATCGCTACGATGAAACAAATTGGTACGAGATAGAAGATTAAAGACAGAAAAAGAAAAGGAGTGAGAGAGAATAGCGGGTGAAAAGTTGCGTCTAGTGAGCGTTGTTGTTACGTCTTCCTCTCCTCTTTCGCCCTCCTCCCGACGGCCTGTTGGTAGCCCACTGCTCGTAGTACCTCTCCGCCTCGAGCCATTCCTGGTACTTGTACCACCACTCTTCCCACTTGACGTAGTCGTCTAGGCTGAGATCCCGCAGGTATCCGCGAGCCTTGTAGTAGTCGTATCTGACCCTGACGTCGTCCCACGATTCGAGACCGCGGGGTCCCTGCGCGAGCAGGGACTCAGGGTAGTGGCCTGGGGGCGGAGAGTCGTAACCGAGACGCGCGATTCGCTCCTCGCCCTCGATTACCACCTTCATTGCGTTCTCGCCGTCCTTTGTTATGCGCATGTTCTCCATGTCGCGACGGTCCACGCTCCACTGAGCCATCTTACCGAATCTGGAAAAGAAGTAGAAATTCATTTTTTAATAGTAGAAATTGGAATTCTAGATGTTTAGAGATTATCGGATCGAATTTCAAACATTGAGTAATGAAAATATTTGATTTTTACAGCGATCTTTGTTTTTCTCTTCATACTTTCAATCTTTGGCTACTTTATCCCGAATCTAAAGACAAAAATTGGGTAAAAATCCGTGTTCTCTTGTTTTATCCGCTTTTTTGTCTCCGCATTAACGCACCTCTCGGATAACGTCATCCTGGGAGGTCCGACGTGCGAAGTATTTGAAGAACTGTCGCTGTCGTCGCTGGCCGAAGATTCCAAAGGAGGATGCGACTGTATAGCCTGGGGCGGAGCGTGGCTCGAATGTATCTTCTCAACTTTTACCGGCTTACGCATCTGTAGAAAAAACAACGACAAACGTTAATTAGAGACAAGTTCTAGTTTTAAAAGCTGGAAACAATCTTCGATCAAAAAAAATAATGACTTGTATCATCGTAAAGAAAATTTTAATCGAAAATAGTCACTAAATTCGATTATAATAATTGATTTCCTGGTTAAAATTTGGGAAATTTGCAATGTTTGGATGAATTCTTTCATCTTTGGGCTTCAAATTTTGTTTTTCGATCAAAAACAGTTTCGATTTGATTGAAAATTGCGATTCTTAAAATTTTTAAACAGTAATTAACTCAAATAAGCGATAATAAAGCTTCTAAATCACGAAAAGATCATCAATATTTGAAATAAAGTTATAAAATCTTTCAATGAGGGACCACGAAAGCAAAGATTCTAGACTATTCTGGTATCCTTTGATGCGAAATAGTGATTTTCACAGACTTTTCACGCTTCGCTTGAACAATCATTCGCGAAATTCAGTCTTGAATCGATTGAAGTGCAAAAATACTACATTTATTTTCCCTTTAACGAGTAATAATGCAAAAATACTGCAAATATTGTCTATAAAATCAATTATACTGGGAATATCTTCTCTAAAACCGAAGAAAATACAAAAATACTGCAATTATCTTCCCTAAAATTGACTAAAATCCCTATTTCCATCTCCAGAATATTCAAATTCCTCAAAAACGCTGACGAAAATAATTCCAAACCAATCAATTTCACTCTACAATCTTTTAGTGCCAAAAAAAAACCATGAACCCCCAGACTCCTCATTTCCTCATCTCTCCTCTCCCAATTACCAAAGGTATAGGATCCGGCACTCTAGGATCTTCTGGCATCCTATGGTGCTTTTCCTTCCTTCTGGCTTTCTCCTTCTCCTTAGCCTGTTTATAATCCTTATGATGCCTGCTGACCGGAGGCTGTGGGGCCGGCGGAGGGGTCCTAGGTCTTGGTAGCGGAGGGCTTCTAGGCCTGGCCCTAGGTGCCGGAACCCTGGACCCAGAGGCCACCATCTCTTTGGGATGTGGCCTCGCCCTGCTAGCCGAAAACGACCTGGACCTCGACCGCGAGGGCGGAGCAACCCTGCGCCTCTCCTTCGGAGAGCAGACGGAGCACGATCTGTCCGAGCACGTGCTCCCTGAGCTCGGGCTCCTCGCGATTCTGGTCCGATTAGCGTGAGAGTTCCGTTCCCTCGGAGATCTCGGACTCCGAGGCCTCGGACTTCTGGGTCTTGGACTGTGGGGCGATCTCGGTCTCGGACTCCTGGGGCTCCTGGGGTTGTTTCCTCTGCTCGGTTCGCCGACGGCGCTGCTGCCTCCCTCGTACAGTTCCTTGTACCCGCTGTGTCTCCATCTGTTCGGATCTCGCTCCTCTACTTCGAGTAGTTTTCTGTTCCAATAGCTGGACTGTGATTCCCTAGCTTTTCTCATAACGTTATCCAGCTCTCTACGCTTTCCGGAACTCTCGCCGTGGGGACGAGACGTCGATACGTTAGTGTCCATCCTCATTTTTGACGAACCGCTGCTGCCTCCGTTACCACCGCGACGCCTGCTGTCGTAGTCTCGAGACATCGCGCTGTTGGGATTCGATGAGAGTTATTAGAATTTTATAACGTGGAAATATGTGCGATTAATCGATCAATTTTTTTTTCTTTTATGAAGGGTATTTTTTGTTGATTCAATCAACAATCGATTAATCGAAACAGTCGATCGATTGATTTTTCGATGTTCTGGTCAATCTGTACAGTCGATTGATCGATATTTCGATTATTTAAAACAGTTAATCGATCGATTTTTCGATCTTTTGGTCAATCTAAACGGTCGATTGATCGATGTTTCGATATTTCGATTATTTAAAACAGTGAATCGATCGATTTTTCGATCTTCTGGTCAATCTAAACGGTCGATTGATCGATATTTCGATATTTCAATAAATCGAAATTATTAATCGATCGATTTTTCGATCTTTCGTTGAATCTAAACAGTCGATTGATCGATATTTCGATCATTGAAAACAGTTAATCGATCGATTTTTCGATCTTTTGGTCAGTCTAAACGGTCGATTGATCGATATTTCGATCTTTTGGTCAATCTAAACGGTCGATTGATCGATATTTCGATACCTCGATTATTTAAAACAGTTAATCGATCGATTTTTCGATCTGTTGGTCAATCTAACCGGTCGATTGATCGATACTTCGATGAATCGAAACTATTAATCGATCGATTTATCAACCATTTGGTGTTTCTACAATCATGTATCGCAACGATTAGAAGATTTCTTTTATTTTTTTTCTGAAATCTAGACACTCGATCATATTCGATAAATCGATTTTCTAGAAACTAATCGAAATCGTCGATTAATCAATTTTCCAGCGAATTCAAATACTTATTTAATCGATTATACAATTTTTCGTAATACTTTGAACACCGTACGAAACGATTTATCGATATTTCGAATCGATCTATGAACTCGATCCATTATTCATAAATCTTAGAATTCGATTATTCCATCTAAATTCAATTTTTTTTAATGTATATACTGACCGAAAATCGATCTTCTTCGATTATAAGTCCTCAAAGTCGACGATGATGAGATACTTTGATGTCGATAAAGATGAAGCGTAGGTAGGTAGTCTCCCTCTCTCTCTCTCTCTCTTTCGTATCTGTGTATCCAACGCCTACGAGAGATCATTGAACAGACAGGGTTAAAGCTTTTTATTTTATTATTCGAAAGTAGATAAAGATACAGTTGCATCGGTGGTAGTAGGTAGTGTGCGAAGAAGACCTTATTCAAACTGATATTCCAGATCTTTAAGAATCTCATTTGTTTTTTGTTTTTTCGTATCGTGAATATCGTTTGTTTTAAAAACCGCGCGCGAGTTCGAGTTCGACCGTATCGAACAACAAATCGCGATCCCGACGTTCATTTTTTTTTCTCTTTCTCGTTCGAGATCATCGACTTTCTATTATTGTGAATCATCGTGTGTAACAATCATCATAATAATAGAAAAATAATGCTTCGATCATCACCGCGGCGCGGTCAATAACACAGCGCGATATCGATGTGCGACGACGCTGTACGCGAATTCCCGCAGCGTCGCTTCGCGATTGTTTTTCGATCGACGATAATAACGATTTTCTCTCACAAGCCACCCTCAACTAATCGATACCGCGCGGTCCCGCTCTTTCCGTGACGTCACGAAGCGGCTGGCGCCGACCCGACGGCGTCCGAACAGCCGATACGACCGGAATCGATCAGAGACATGCGAGGAGTCGACGGGATAGATTTTTAGGTGTTTCGCGTCTTCATCTGTTTCTCTCTATCCACCGTAGAGCAGAAACAAACGAATGTTCCGCGAAACATAAGACGAACGCGGTCGCGCGGACCGAATTCTCGCGTGTTTTGTTTTCGTTTTTTCGAGCGTATAGACGAGGAGAACGAGACGAAACGCATCGCGACGACGATTCTGCGTCTCTCTTTCTCTCAACGCGGTGTGTGTGTGTGTCTTGTGTACCCGCGCGGACACACGGCATAATATTCTCTCATATTTTCTATTCTTTATTTCGTTTAGTTTCGTTTCCATGGTAGAGAAGTGGAAGTAGAAGAGGATCTATTTCTGGTTTCACCACACACAACCTCGTATCCCTCGATGTGTGTCTAAGGGTGTTTCACACCTTATAGCGATCCAAGCAATTAATTGAATAAATAATTGAGACAGAATGTGAGATTGTTGTGATTATTTTTCCTCTGTATCTTGTCTTGATCCCCCTTTTTTCTTTCTCTCGCCTTAAGACAGTCTTATTATCTCTAATCTTGCGAACTCAACAACAACAACAACAAGAACAACAAACTGTGTGAATTCATTATTGCGAACAACGCGGGCACGCACACGCGACCAACGAACGAGCACATCGACGCACCTAGGTGAAGCGATTCTTGCGATTATTTTTATTTTTTTTTCTTGTGGTCAATCCATTTTCATTCTTCAGGGTTGCGGTGTGTACCAGTCGGCCTGGGGGGCTGGAAACGCGACGACAGTGTCTGTCACACTCCCGGCACAATTTATCCGATCACTTCCTTGCAGCTCGTTGTATTTTATCGATTCGCGATACCGTTAACTGTACGATTAGACTGTTTAAATCGCGATTCTGTGTGATACGCGTATATTTTTAAGACAAATACACGGCACTCCGGGTCTTGAGATTGTAACGTTGAACATCAGCGTCACGGGCTGAATAAACGAGGAAGATGCGCAGTTTGCCTTATAGCCAAAGAATCTGTGCCGATGAATCTGATTCGACGAAAAATCGGAGATCCGAGAGAAACGGCCAATCGGAAACCCCCGTTGGTTTCCACCATAGAGTATCAAACTGTCGCGCAGACGCGGAGCTACGGGCTACATTCACGGCATAGAATATGAAAATATGTATCGAGCGAAGTCTCTGTCGGTAAAGAAGATGCGGGATAGGAATTGTTGCTCAGATTGCCTAAAACCGCGAATCAAAAACAAACGACAATGTAACAGACAGGCATTATACAGGGTGACGATTCCTAACGATTGAACAGTCTGAAGTTAGCTTCAATCGAGAAATAAGCTTCCAAATAGTTAAATCGCAGTTACGAACCGTCTAAAAGCTTGTTTTCCGATTATAGCCAACTTATACATACAGGATGACGATTCCTAACGATTGAACAAAAATTGAACAAAAATTGAGTCTGAAGTTAGCTTCAATCAAGAAATAAGCTTCCAAATAGTTGAAACGCAGTTACGAACCGTCTGAAAGCTTGTTTTCCGATTATAGCCAACTTCAGACTGTTCCGTTGTCATATTATACATACAGGATGACGATTCCTAACGATTGAACAAAAATTGAGTCTGAAGTTAGCTTCAATCAAGAAATAAGCTTCCAAATAGTTGAAACGCAGTTACGAACCGTCTGAAAGCTTGTTTTCCGATCATAGCCAACTTCAGACTGTTCCATCAAATTATCATCGTGAAACGTTGTCATATTACACATACAGGGTGACGCGATTCCCAACGATAGAACAGTCTGAAGTTGGCGCTAATCGAGAAACAAGCTTTCGGGCAATTCGGAACCTTAATTCAAACTGTCTGGAGCTCATTTCTCGCTTATAGCCAACTTCAGACTGTTGAATCGTTAGGAATCGCGTCACCCTGTATATGTAATATGAAAACGTTCGATAATGATCATTCCGCGGGAGTTTGATCATCACCTAAATAAATATCGACATCGTTACACGTGCATATGCTAATGCGACTGAATCATCACGATGACTAGCCACGTTCTCAGCGGCTCATATACAATCATTAAACAAATAATGACTTTAGGTTATGTTCCTCTATGCGACTGTGTGTATGTATGATGGCTGACTGCTAGCGCGAGAGTTCTGTCTCTCTCTAGTGTGATCGATTGAACGCAGAGAGTCGCGCGTGGCGGGTGGGGCGTGACCACGATAACTATTCTCCTTCCGTGCTCTGATACTCGTATCAACAATTAACCA
>JAFFZH010003156.1:0-10716 GCA_018420115.1 Euura saliciscinereae
GACTTCACGGGACTTCAAGGGACTTCAAGAGACTTCACGGGACTTCAAGCGACTTCAAGAGACTTGACGGGACTTCACGGGACTTCACCGGACTTCAAGGGACTTCAAGAGACTTCACGAGACTTCGCGGGACTTCAAGGACTTCAAGGGCCTTCATGGGACTTCACGGGATTTCAAGGGCCTTCAAGAGACTTCATGGGACTTCACGGGACTTTATGGGACTTCGGGGACTTACGGGACTTCACGGGACTCCAAGGACTTCACGGGACTTCAAGGAATTCAAGGGACTTCAGGAGACTTCAAGGAACTTCAGGAGACTTTACGGGACTTCAGGGACTTCATGGGACTTCATGGGACTTGAAGGACTTCACGGGACTCTAACTAAATAATTAAAATAATGGAAATAGAATTGATCCGCCCCAATGTAGCATATTTTCCAGTCGTTTGACATAATTTTGATTAAAAAAACCATTCATAGTTAAGGGTTGGCATTTTCTCGCTTCAAGATATTCATCCGTTATCATAGACATTCGCCGACACAGGGTAGCTGCTGTAGGTACTACTAAGTACTCGCTTCACAGTTTTTCGTACAGATTTAGTAGAAACTCGTAACTTTTTTTCGAATTTGGTATTTCCGTCTACAAATTTCAACAGAAAACTAGAATTTTCTACTACGATTTTCTACGAAAAGCTACACTTCCGCTTTTTTTTGCGGTTTCGTAGAAATTCGTAGTTTTTCGTTGAAATTATTTTCACCATGGCATACACCGAATTCAACGAAGCTGAGGACAACGCTGATCTGAGAACGCTGGATTTGGATCAAAAGAACCTCAGTGTGCCGGAACGGAGGTGAAGCAACAATGAATACCATCTCGGTTTCATATACTCATCGAGTCAGACATGAGGAGTCTCTGTGGGGCTGATCCACACTAGCTACGACCTGGTGTACCATTATGTAGAGAAATATACAGAGTGTTATTAATAACTTTGGCAAACATTACAGGGTAGGTGGAGAACCCAAAAACAAGGATTTTAAGCATTGGAACCCATGTCCGGAAATACCCCCATACGGAACTACGGCCATTTTTCGATTTTGGTTTGCGGTCCTAACAGTGAGGGGAAAAATAACTCAGGATTTGAGTGACACGTTAATTCTTAGGGTTGAAATGTCGCGTGTCTAATGGCATAAGGTCAGAAGCGCCAAAAACACGATTTTGGCGGCAAAAGGTCGTATAATTTTTTTTTTTTCACGCCAATCGCTCTGAAAACGTTCGAAGCGTATAGGTCAATTGAAATGACGAGATCGAAAAATGTAAGTGCAAAAGGTCGTAAGTTGCAAACAAAAAATTCGTAAAACGCGAAGGTAAATTGAAAGAACGACCGTTTGAAAAAATTGGTAAACAATATTGGAAGTTCAAAGCAGAAGGTCGTAAGCGCACGTTTTATTTATTTTTTTATTATTCACGATTTTTTCAAATAGCTGTAAAAACTCGTAAAACGCAAAGATAAATTGAAAAAACGACCATTTGAAAAAATTCGATAAAAAATATTGGTAGTTAAAAGCAGAAGGTCGAGAGCGCACTTTTTAATTTTTTTTTTATTATTCACGATTTTTTCAAATAGCTGTAAAAACTCGTAAAACGCAAAGATAAATTGAAAAAACGACCATTTGAAAAAATTCGATGAAAAATATTGGTAGTTAAAAGCAGAAGGTCGTCAGCGCCATTTTGAATTTTTTATTTCTCACGATTTCTTTTTTTATAGCTGTAAAAACTCGTAAAACGCAAAGAAAAATCGGAATCGACGTCGTTCCGAAAATCTCGATAGCGAAAATCGCAGTTAAAAGCAGAAGGTCGTATCCACCATTTTTTTTCTTTAATTTTTCATGATTTTTCCAAATAGTTGTAAAAACTCGTAAAAGGCAAAGATAAATTGAAAAAACGACCATTTGAAAAAATTCTAGAAAAAATATTGGCAGTTAAAAGCAGAAGGTCGTCAGCGCTATTTTGAATTTTTTATTTCTCACGATTTCTTTTTTTATAGCTGTAAAAACTCGTAAAACGCAAAGATAGATTGAAAGAACGACCATTTGAAAAAATTCTAGAAAAAATATTGGTAGTTAAAAGCAGAAGGTCGTATCCGCCCAACTTACCACCTTTTGCACTTACATTTTTCGATCTCCTAATATCAATTGATACGTTTTAAACGTTTTCAGAGCGATTGGCATGAAAAAAAAAATATATGACTTTATGCCATTATAAACAGCAAAACGTCGTATAATGGCGCTTACGTCCTTATGTCATTAGACACGCGACATACGTTACCAATTTTATGTTCATCGCCTACGTTAAGTTATCGTCGTGGTAGGGGGTCTCTCTGCTGTGTATAAATACGACGGATCGGACGAATTCTAACCAGTAACCTATTTCTAACGAAGTAAGTGGCTACCTTCAACATGAACAAGATCGTCTGTCTTCTTGTCGCCTCATTGCTGTGCGGTAAGTTACAGACCAATAGCATATGCTCGAGCGTTCTATTTTCCGAAACAATGGAACCTCACTTATACTTATTTCAATCGGGTACGCTGGAAAATACTGTAACGAAGGATGGGACCTTGTCACGAATAAGTAAAGGGTTCTCCCGAAATGATAAAGGCGACGCGTGAGACCAAGTTTAAGGTGCAAGAAATTATATGTTTATTCAGCAAGAGAATATACGTGTTCAGATTTTAAAGTCTGGGACAAGACTGTTTTCACAATAATACTGGTTGACGCAGCAACCAGTGATTCAGATATTTGGTATCACTTATTTCTATCAACTATTTCCTCAGAATACTAAGTTCAGGGGCCTCTCATTATGACCTCCCCTGATATAACGGGTACCTTTATAACAATACATACATATAAGTTAGAATAACGTAAAACAAGCGGGTTTGGGCTGACTATGAACCAGCCTTCGAACTTCCCGTTATATATTTTGCTCTCACCTGTTTTGAAATTGCAAATACGACCTCATGTTTTTAATCAGCGGTTCAAAACACCTTCGAGTACCAATTTCCGTAAGAACTCGAATGTTTCTAGTGTTTCTCCCGGCAAATTGGATTCGTAATTTTGAATTTCGCAAATCTGACTTCAGATTCGTGATCAGCCATCAAAAAAACCATACGGTACCATATTTTATTGAAATCCGTTGATTCGTTCTCAAGATATCGTCATTTTTGTTGTGTTTTTTAAAATTTCGTTATTCGAATAGTTCAGAAAGTACTAATCCGATCGAAGCCAAAATCTGATCAGTTCTAAGTTTGAGAAAGGCGCGTCGATTGAGACCAAGTTGATCGAAATCCGACCGCGCGTTCTCGAGATATCGTCGGACCAAAATTTGATCACGCACACACACACACACACATACACACACACAGACGTCCATCTGAAAATGATCGGAAGTGATTCTCCGAACCTCGAAACGTGGAGATCCAGTGAAAACTCAACTTTTCGTTTTCGGGGTGATTACAATAACTTCCTATTTTCTCTGAAATCAGAGATACGGGAAGTTGAAAAAACTAATTGAGAGTCAAGTGGTTCGATAGCTTCCACGTCAGCATTGCAATTATCCACACACATCATCAACAGGTAAAAAAAACCTGTTCTGTAGATAAACGTAGAAATATTTTTGCATCAAGGAGTAAAATATTCTCGATACAACAAGGATACAATATTCAAACTGAGAATATTTGAATTATTGGTTTCAATTCCAACACCCAAACTGGAACTCATGAACGTATATCGAAAGCAATCAATTTTTCAAGTATTGTGTCTCGAAATATCACGTGTCTAATGACATAAGGACTTAAGCGCCGTTATACGACGTTTTGCTGTTCATAATGGCATAAAGTCGTGAATTTTTTTTTTTCACGCCAACTGCTCTGAAGACGTTCGAAACGTATGAATTAATTGACATTACGAGATTGAAAAATTTGGGTGCAAAAGGTCGTAAGTTGGGCGGATACGACCTTCTGCTTTTAACTGCGATTTCTTCTATCGAATTTTTCGAAACGACGTCGATTTCGATTTTTCTTCGCGTGTCACGAGTTTTTACAGCTATTTGGAAAAATCATGAAAGATAAAAAAAAATCAAAATGGCGCTTACGACCTTCTGCTTCTAACTACCAATATTATTCATCGAATTTTTTTAAGTGGTCGTTCTTTCAATTTATCTTTGCGTTCTACGAGTTTTTACAACTATTTGGAAAAATCATTAAAAATCATGAAAAAAAAATGGCGCCTACGACGTTTTGCCTTTACGTTGTTTTTTATTTTTCCTTGAAAATTGTAATGAAAGAACGACGTATCCCCCCAACTTAGGACCTTTTGCACTTACATTTTTCGATCTCGTAATTTCAATTGATTTATACGTTTCGGCCGTTTTCAGAGCAAATGGCGTGAAAAAAAAAATTATACGACCTTTTGCCACCAAAATCGCGTTTTTGGCGCTTACGACCTTATGCCATCAGACACGCGATATTTAACAGCACACTTAACATATTGTAGCACGTATGTTCTGCAGGTGGTAAAATTCATTGAATCGTTACGGTTATTTGTATGGCATGGGTGTAGAAAGAGGGACGTGTCACGAGTGCGCGTGAGACACACGAGCCGCAGGCGAGTGTGACACACAAGCACGAGTCACTGCGTCCCTATATGCGCCCGAGCCATACATCCAAGTTTCTGCGCGCCCGGAGTGGGGATAACGGTGCGTGGAAAGTTTTCCGACGGAGGTAGCGCAGAAAAAGCAAAAACTATGCGTACGTCATCATGATATAGATAAAATGTGTTCTTTGAACGTTATGCTCTTTGTTTGGGACCATTTTATTCTCTACATTTTATACTACACGGAATTTTCAAACCATTTTCAACATGTCAGGTTCCACTCGATTCGTCAAGTATTGTCATGATATCCTGATTTTTGTTTCAGGAGTCAACCCAACCGAGGCTATGATATCGAGATGTAAGTTAAAGATACAGAGATTTTCGATAATGACAGATATTCACTCGTTGTTCGAATTTAGCTCAAGCGAGTCGATCACCGCGGAATGACGACTTAATCACAGTCCTCTTTTCTTAAATTTCAGATACCACGACAAGTGTCCAATACCAAATGTTAGCACTTGCGCATTTTGTTAGAAAGATGGTCGACGGTAAGTTCAAAACAATGTCACCCAATGAAGATATTCAATTCATAGCTACTAAGGAATGCGTCTAATATTGACAAAGTACAATAGTGTCATGATGTACCTATTTTATTCTGCAGCTGGCCATTCCGAGCTGAACAAGACAGACGCTGGTAAGTGATAAGTGATAGTGGTAAGATACACTTACTTGACCAATTTATACGTCTACCAAAACGCTCGAATTATCTTTGTCTCCGTATTGTGGAAAATCATTCCGTTTGATATTCAGGACCTCTCTATTTTTATTTCAGAAGCTTTGGAAAAAGCAGGAGTCCGTTTCAAATACTTTCTAGATTCTGAGACGGGTGAGTTGAAGACGACTTTTACCCTTTAAAAATGTTTTTGTGATCTACTGTTCGCTTCACATATCAGGGTGAAGTCGAGAAATTATTTCAATTGACCGAGATTTTCTATTTTGATTCTTCATGTTTCATTATTTCTTTCACTTATTGCCATTATATCATGCGTCAATTGGTGAATTTCCACTCTGTAATGATACGCCTATTTTATTTTCAGTACCCTTACCGACAATTGCTGCCGAATTCTGGAGTAAGTGACACTCATTCGAAAAATACATCAAGCCTAGCTTGATTTTCATCTAGCTGTTGTTAGAACTGAGTGAGAGTCGAAGACAACTTAATTATAACCTCTGTATTCCAATTTCAGATTCTGTCAAACCAGTAATAGACAAATGTACTCGACGTGAGTTGTGCCCATCTAGAATATTGCGCCTCAATTAGCACTTGAAAATTTGTCTAAATCATTGAGGTATCTTTTAATTTCCAGGTATCGACGATCAGAACAGAGCTGCTATGGCCAGAATTACTGCTTCATACAACTCAATAAAGGGCGAAGTCGATGTGATGTTGGGTCCTGCTAGCCCGGCTGCCCGTGGTAAGTTGGAAACAATCGTACCATTAGAAATATAATTGTCATACTGAGATCTATCGTTTGCTACAAACCAAATTCCAATTAGGCTTCCATGAATTGATCTATTTCCTTAGCCTCCAGTCAGGCAAACGTATTTGATACTCAACATTCGATCCCTGATTTCAATTGTACCACCTGCACCAGTTTAGTACTGCTAAACTACGATCCTGAATATTTTGACTTTTTATATTATTTCCAACATCAACTAAAATATGATGGTTTCTTGAATTATACTTTCAATGTGTTCTGGTAATTGCCATTGAATCGTAATTTCACTTTCTCAGAAAGCCCTCCACGATCATAAATCCCATGCCAGTCCAGCTGAACCGAAGCAGCCGAAGAGACTATTGTTGAGTGTCATCGACAGTATCTGCACCTGATACGAAGATGCTGAATATATTTTTTCACTAATTTTGTATTTTGCATAATCTGAAGAACTTTTTGTGGAAGAACGTAAATCATCTGCTGGACGAGAGACTACCACCTTCTTCCGGCACGTCTTCCAATTGATTAATGAATATGGAAATACCAGTGAAAATAATGTAAAGCTGCACAAGATTGTGAGCAATAAAAATAAATTTCGAAAATATTAATTCGCTGTATCCTATAAATTTTCCATTTCCCAACACAGATTCCCAATACAAAAGAATAGAGACATTCAGAGGCCCTTATAAAAACGATTACTTTTTTCTTCCGAGTCACGTGACATGCGAAAAGGTGCTTTTATTTGCAACACCTGCATGAAAAGTTTGATTCTGTTCGGACCGCTAAACCGCATTGGATGAAATTTGCAAGGCATACTGTTCTTATTCCGAGGCTGTGCCAATAAAGTTGTCAAACGTCGCTCGCTAACCACGTAACTTTCATGTTCAAATACAAAATACCGTGAGGAATATTACGATACAGATAATTAGTCACTGATTATCCGAAAATAGTGATTCAAAAACCGAAAGGCGTTCAGAATGATATCCAAACGGGCCTTCGATGATCTTCAGTCACTTATTGTATCTATAGATATGGTAGGTATAGAGGACATTTCAATGACGGGATTCGTTTACCCCGATTGTCGAGTCTGATTCATATTGTATTGACGCAAGTACTTGAATCGTTAATTCGTGATCACTTCTAAATATTCAATAAAGTTTTATCATCGCCTGCACCTTATTGATACAGTTGTGCATCGTGGACTACGAATACCTGAATTCAGATATTATTTTCTCACATCCGGTCGCAAAATGCCACTTTTCATACCTCTTGAGCGGGCGGAAAACAGATCTTTTCGTCCTCGGGCGGAAACGTCTTTTTCCGCCCGCTAGAAGCGGGCGAAAGAGACTTTTTCCTGCCCTAGGGCGCAAAATCCTGTTTTCCTCCCGCTCACTCGGTCTGGAAAGAGGCATTTCTGCAGACCAGGTGATGAGAAAAACACCGTGTGCATCGTGAGCGCAAGGCTATTATGACGAGTCTGCTTTTACAGCAACTCGCCTTCGGCTCGTGCCGCAAATTGCATACTCGTAAAATAGCCTTTTGCGCATTTGATACACAAATAACTACCTATTTCTCCAGAGGTGGATGCCTAATTGGCGTTCACATCATCTGAATTTAACAGAAATTTCTTGACGTTCGTCGTTCTTTGTCACATTTTGTGATTTTTTTTTTCACTTGCATTCCCTCAAAATCCGAAGAGAGATTTTAAGAATTCAGAAAATCAACCGAATGATGCACATTATCTTGAAAATCGGAAATAGTATATTACACTACAAGGGCCGAAAGTTGAAGATTCCTGCACTGCGCGTGATGATGCCCGAGGCGAAGCCGAGGGCATCATATCGCGCAGTTCAGGGCTTTCAATCTTCTGCCCGCGTGGTGTATACTATTTTTCTTCATGCCCGGTCGAAAGTACGCTGACTAATTGAATTTTTATACCGATTTATACGTTTTAACAAGTGTTGATGCCTGCCCGACATTGCAGGCACGAGCGAAGCGAGTGCTGCTGGTCGGGGGCAGGCATCAAATAGATCGAATGAAACGTCCAAGCCAGTTTGGAGGTTATATCACAAGCGAGAGTAACGTCGATAGAGAGAGTAATAGAAGTTTGCGATTCTGACTGGCGGCAGAATAGTCTAGTCAATCTAGCCTTTGACCCAAAAATAATTACAGATTGGATGAATTATATATCAATCGATGTGAAAAAATCCCCCAAACAACATATCGTGGTTCCCGCGCAGCGTGGAACGGACCGAAGCGAGCCGAGCGGACCAGCTGACCGTTAGGCGTAGTTTTGTCAGAAAACTCTTGCAAAATTAATAACGTGGAAACTATAGGTCCTACAATATCGGTTTCCACTTCGAATTTGTAGATGATTTTCTCCCCTACAACGTGGTATTTTTGTTTTTCCAATCTGACAAGTGACATTGGAACAGTGCATGATTTTGGCGGTACTGCCCAAAATATTGATAGTTCTTTATTAATTTCAACAATTTACTGTCGAGAGACATTGTCTTGTTTTTGATATGCTGTTCAGGTGATTTTTCCGCGTCGATTGATATATAATTCATCCAGTCTTGAGTTATTTTTGGGTGACTAAGTGACAAAACTCGAAGCGGGCGTCTCGTGTATTGGGTATCGGTGTGTGCGAGTGAGTTTTCGCTCCCGCTGTCACAGAGGGCGTGCGTGTAGTTCTACCAATGCATGAAAGTTAGGCTTTCTGCTTCGATACCGATGCCGGAAGTACGTACTTTCGACCGAGGTATGAAGAAAAACTCATTATCTTAAAAATTGAACTGCTCTTTCCAATAAATATTTAACTCAATATGTGGGATGATATGACTCATAGGTTCTGTGAGTTTCATTGTTGCTGGAGCATCGCTTCATACTGAAAAAATATATTTTTTTCCATATATGAAAGGAAAGGCCGATTTTGCTACCTGTTTTCGGGGAGCAAACAGTGGTTTCACCGACCGAAGTCTTTTTTCCCTAAAACTCTTTCCTTCCTGCTTTTAGTTTCCGTACCAGCCGCGCTACACTTCAGCCACATAACCTCCAATGATCACCGTTTTGCCCGCAAAATCGACCTTTCCGTTCATGGTGGAAAAAAATACAGTGTGCACCGCGCTCGCAGGACTTTTCACTCCGTCGGTGTAGTTTGCTACCATCGTGTTCGGCTCGCGACTCGTGCAGCCTCTCCTCTCCCTCGTGCAGCAAACTACACGCTCGGTAGCGAAAATGTCCATCGCTCCCTTGGTGCACAATATACTATTACAAGTGACTGTATGGAATCCGTCGATTTCTGTATTGGTTTCAACATTTTTGCCACTTTCGAGCATCTTTTGAAGAAACCGTTCGGTTCAGAAGATTATCGGTTCAATTTGCTCTATCCTCAAATTTCCCAATTTCCGTAATGTCCAAGTTCCTAAGTTAGTCTGATCCCTTCTGACGTCACGATCACTTCGCAATCAATTTTACAATTTCATATAATACATTTCGATGAAATTTATAGGCATCATGGAGCAAATATTAGGGGGCGTCCATAAATTACGTGAGGCGATTTTTGCGATTTTTCGACCCCCCCTCCCCCCTCGGTGAGATTTCGTGAGATTTGGCTCGACCCCCTCCCCCCCCTTAAATCTCACGTGAGATTTTTCAAAATGCGCATTTTGCTTGATTGCGTTGGATTTCTAATAAAAAAACATAATTTATGAATAAAAAAAAATTACGTGATATTGGCCGAGACCCCCCCTCTCCCCCACGTGAGATTTGGTGAAATTCGGCTCGACCCCCTCCCCCCCCCTAAACGCCTCACGTAATTTGTGGACGCCCACTTACCATAATCTCGTGTGCTGAAAGATATTTAGGAAAACTTGTGCAAACTTTGTTACATCGCGTGTCTAATGGCATAAGGTCGTAAGCGCAAAAAACGCCATTTTGGTGGCAAAAGGTCGTATAATTCTTTTTTTTACGCCACTCGTTCTGAAAACGGTCAAAACGTATGGATCAATTGAAATTACGAGATTGAAAAATGTAAGTGCAAAAGGTCGTAAGTTTGGCCGATACGTCGTTCTTGCATTACAATTTTCATGGAAAATTAAAAAACAACGTAAAGGCAAAACGCCGTATTATTTTTTTCATGATTTTTAATGATTTTTCCAAAAAGTTGTAAAAACTCGCGAAACGCAAAGAAAAATCGGAAAAACGACCGTTTCGAAAATTTATGAAGAAAAATACTAAGATAAAAGCAGAAGGTCGTAAGCGCACTTTTTATTTTTTTTACGGCACAGGCATTACAAAGTCACTTTCTGACGCCTGTTTTCGTTCCGGCAAAGAGCACTTTATACCGCTAAGTTCAAAGTTGCGGTATAAAGTCTTTATTCCGCAACTTTGATGTGCAGTTCGAAGTGCGCACGTCAAAGTTGCGGAATAAAGTTTTTATACCGCAGGTTACCCCCTCTCTATACGCAGTTCGTGCGGAACTCAACTGGCGTCAAAGTGACTATTAATGCCTTTTCCGTAAAAAATATTGTATGGGGCGCGCGCAGAAAGTAACTGTTCGGCAAGGTTATGTT
>JAFFZH010003160.1:0-19067 GCA_018420115.1 Euura saliciscinereae
TCGATTTTCAGTAGGGGCGGCAATCATAGGTTGGCCTATGAGCGCCACCAAGCGTAATCCGGCCCTGTCGCCATTCCGCCCTAATTGTTTCAAAACTGCCCGCATTCGTTTGTCCGAGAGAACGAAGAGAACGTCGCAACCACTTAGATTTCAAAAAGCGCATTTCGTTTGACAATTGGCGCGGAAAGAGACGGTGATGGGTTATCGGGGAGAGATAGAAATCGATCGTCAATACTTTTTCATTCGGAATCGTGTTTATTTGTGGTGCAGCAATGGTGGAACATTTTCAAAGGTCATTCAATTTTACAAGAGTTACGAAGCCGTGCCGCGTCGAATACCAATATTCACCGAAGATGTAGGTGCTGGACGGCGATCTCGAGCGATCGGTCATGGCAGGATCAGCGACATTGTGGTGTACTAAGAGTGGCAGGTGTTCGCAGATTCGGTGTTGAGAGATTCTTATAAAATGGTGCATTCGCCGCGGCGGCGGGGGCGGCAAAACCGTTTTTCTGGGTTCCGTCTACAGAAACGTCTTGTACCTTGAATCACAAAAAATTTCACCAAATTTTTACGAATTGTAGTATGAAAAGTCTACTGTATCAAGTCCAGTGATTCTTATCAAGGTGGATAATAGTTTGAGATACTCACGCAGCACGGGTGCAGTGACCGCACCGACGAAAGCCAAAGCGACGGCGATGAGGGCGAGTAGTTTCATGATGGAGGATCGGCGAGTGGGACTCTTCGAGTAATGCCAAACGTGGCCCGAGGTCCCCCTTTTATACCCGAGACGAGAACCGATGTGACGATCATGTGACTCACGACTGGACGCGGATGTGGAAGATAATCAGAATCCGTCCTCGAACAATTATCAGGCGACTCACTAGAATCGTGGGACATAAAGTAACACTGACTTTTCTCATCGCACCCAACCGGTGGATAGGCTATTCGAAGTTTAACGGTGCTTTTTACAGAGCTGTAATGCTTGCACGAAACAGGATGCTTGGAAGATTCTCACACCTGCTTGCGGATCTTTCGTTACTGCAAACTGTGTTAGGGTAGCGTGGTCCGAAACCGACCGCCTGATGGAATTACGGCCGTCGCACGAGTGAAACTCGCCTTCCGCCCGTGGTGCACACGATACTTTTCGTCCCCTCCCCTTGAAACCACGCCTTTTCATACTTTCCGCCCTCTCGAAGCTGGCTGTAATGGAAATGTGCGCCCGCTCGCCAAGCGGTCACAATAACTCGGATTCCACCGGCTTCGCATCTATGAAAAGACGCGTTTTCAAGGGGGGTAGGACGAAAAGGATGTTTCGGACCACGATTTTTTGGCCGGTCGGTTTCGGACCACGCTACCCTAACTAGCGGGTGGACACAGATGTTCGACAATCCGTTTCACACGAATTTGCAACATTGATATCGGTATGACATCTGCAAGCCTCTGAAGGCATTAAAAATGTCGACTGTTTTCTCCTTCTCATTGCATTTTGTATTGATATGTATTCGCATCTGTCGTATTTTGATTTGGATTCGCTTGGAATAAAGATTTTTGAAATTCTAAGTCTCACAGACCGATGACAGGTGACAATCTGACGGATTAACCATACATTTGGAACGGACACAATATGACATATCGACAATCCATAATCTTTTTACATCTTTCGTCTTTTGACACCTTTTGTTTTCTGCGAACTTTTGTCATCCGCATTGTTGTTACTTCCGTAACGCGTCGAACGCATTTTTGTTGCATCTTAGCATTCGATCTCCTACTCCCCGCTGATACCCCGGAAATGGGAGCATTTTCAATGCGAAAATAAGTATAATATGGCAGGAGTTTTTTGGGGAAAATGTGCGAAGCTGAGCCACTCCATACTTCAACATCGTAATGGATAGATAACGGTTAGGCAAAGACTCGAGGTGCATGTGCACTATCGTTTTTTATTAGTTGGCAGTAAGTGATATGAAAAAATCAACTTGGAAACGATAACGCTCCAGTGCGATCGTGACACGCATATCTTCGGACGGTACGGAACATCGGCCGATACGAGAAGCATTATACTCGAGGTGGTCGATAACTGTTCATTTGTACAGAAAATAATTCCTATACTGACGGCGTTGCATCAGACGGTCAGATTCATGTGAAGCCGACCTTCGGAATTTCAATGGAAAAGCTTTGATCCGGTTACGAGCTTTTCTGCTCACAATCAGATATCACATCGTATGTCGAACCTCGCGTGAGTTCGACTCCTTCCGATCATCTCTTGGTATTTAAAGCCAGAAATACAGTTTGCGGTAAGGAACGATCCGCAAGTAGGTGTGACAATCTTCCAATCATCCTGTTTCGTGCAAGCATTACAGCTCTGTAAAAAGCACCGTTAAACTTCGAATAGCCTATCCACCGGTTGGTGCAATAAAAAAAGTCAGTGTTACTTTAGGTCCCACGATTCTATCGAGTCGCCTGATAATTGTTCGAGGACGGATTCTGATTCGGCTGCATGAAACAGGCGCGTTTTATGGAATTTCGAAGCGTATTAGAGATTTGCTAATCCCGCAACGATTATTCGTGCCAATTTTTCATCACCGAGGAAAACGGATAACTGCTGTCAACGGATTGTCACAAATCCAGTGTGTGAGGCGCCATTCAAGTATCTAGGTCCTAGATTATTGCCTAACTTCGGGTTGGTTATGGTCAGCCATTTGCTCAGCTATCAGATATTATTCGTCTGCCTCTCAAATCAAGCTTTCCCGCAGGAGTTATAAAAAATAACGTGTGCGATAAGTGCGGATAGGCGACATCTGCCTCGTGTGAAGTTTGAATCACTCGCTCGCCTTCGCCTTCGCTCGTGTTACAAACTTCACACTCATCGGATATCGCCTTCTTTTCGCACTTATCACATAATATACTATTTTCTGCGCACTTCTTATTCCTCGTGGTTAATTGCTTCGTTGTTCGGGTCACTTACACACCGTGAAAGTTTCCGTTGTGAAACACGCACGTCTCCAGAAAGCCCGTTCCCCGAAAAACACGTGTCCAACAAACGCCGTGTCTGAAAAATTTGGTATCCGATAATGACGTGTCCGAAAGGGACTTTCATGGATCGATATTTAGCTCGTGTCCAATCGCGACGTGTCCGAAAACTTTGGCGTCCAATCGGGACGTGTCCAATAATTACGTGTCCGATAAAAAAAAGTTATTGGACATGTGTCCAATGGGACCCGTGTTCAATCCGAAAGTGTCCTAACGGGCCATTCCCTATTTATGGATACGTAGGTTCGAAACGTTCTCGTTTTGAGTCGATAAGATAGATGTCGATGTGGATTATCGGCTGGGTGGCACAATGCTCCCAGAGCCATCTTCTGTGCTCCTTCTGTACTCCGATACAAAAATATACCTAAGGGTCAAACATTTACATCGATTCCAAATTTGCAATTCATCGTAGCTTCCATACTCAGAACGAGTAGGAACTAGATAGTACAAAAAAGACTAGAATATGGATTGTTATGTAAGATATATCGCGCATTCGTTGCTTCATGGGATATCCTCCGAGTCGAGGTCTGATTTAGACTACGCGCTTCCAAGGGGTCTATGACTCAATAAAACAGTCCGCCGTTTTTGAAAACTTGTCTGTCTCCTACTGATTCATGAACTGCGTTTGAAGGCTAAGACTACACGAATGCTAATTGCTACACGGACTTTGTCGATTGAACACTGTTACTGCGGAATGTATCAGATAAAAAATATTCATTCACAAAACGATCTACAGAACACCTATGATCGTTTCTCTATGTTTGTGTATTCTTGGTCAATCATTGCGTATCTCATTTCGCTGTTTTGTGAATTTTAAAATTTTGAAATTCAGCAATTTTTATCAAATCAACCCTTGACCTAATTTTTTCTTGTGATCTTAATTCAATAAAAATGGCGAATTTTCATATCTTCATTCCACAGAACCTTTATAAAAGGAATTCAAAATAAAACAACGTTGTATAAGGTTGGTTTTCTTTGTTGTTTATTATAAGAATCAATTCTAACACAGTATACCATGAAAAAAGGCAGTTCAATCTTCAACAGCTGTTTAAAAATTATATGCTATTTCACACGATTCCAGAGTTTTTTCCTCAGAATAACTGAGCAAACTCTGAGTTCGAGTCGAGACTACAGCTAAAACACATACAAAAAAATAGTGTACTAAGCCTAAACTAATTATTACGTTATACTATAAATTTTGTTAAGATATATCAGCCAATCACTCCGTTCTGCGAATTATACGATTCCCAATTCCGTAATACGAAAATATAGGAATTGTTCCATTGATGCATACAATGCTAAATATTATCATCTTAATTGAATGAATTTTATTTGGTACAATTATTTGATGATGCAGTACTGAAAACTTGAATAAAGATGAAGGGGAAAACGAATTGTAAAAAATATATATCAACACTCCCAGACTTCGCGAATTATAACGACAGTGCACCGGCAACCAGAGCCCATCCCCCTACGAGCAAGGCTTTGAAACTGTCGCACCACGAAGCCAGAGCGTAGATCATTAACAGACAAAACAGGATTTTCGTGATTATGTCGACCCAGTACATTCTAGAACATAAAAATGATGTATATTAATTAGATTTATAATTATATTAATTGTGATAATGAAGAAGGTATTGATCACAAATGGCCATTGATTTTTTTTTGAATGCGTTTTCGTACACTCAGCATACACCCCAAATTTCATTGACAAATATTGGAAATCTGAGGAGTTATGTACTGATTTTTATACCACTGACAATTTTGAATATTTTTTGACAAAATTTTCGGTTTACACTCGGTTTACCATCCTGAACAATCAATCGTGGCAGATTTTTGATATCTCACTTTGGTCTGCGTAGGGAAATCCGTCGAGGTTCAAATCTAGTTTTTCCGCCTTGGGCTGTACAACATGTTTTTTGGAAAACAAAACAGCATTTGTAAAAAAATAGCCAGCCCCCCACCCTTAAGAAAGACACTGTAATCTCGTTACATCGACCGATTCTCACTTCCTGCGAACCTGAAGATACCAAAGCATATACATATACTCACACTCGCATGTGCCTGCGTGCGGCTGGCAGAGTATCCGGAGTCTCATTGAGGACGTATATCCTAGCGGCCCTTATGCAGTCTTCGAAATAAGCGTCGATGTCCATGTCGTCACCGTGCAACACGTACAAGTCTCGTTCCTTGGGATTCAACAACTCTCTTATTCCAGTGATATTCCCATTTTCAAAATCCCACTGGTTGTTCGCATAGTACTCGAACACCTCGAATCCTTTTTGAATCCTTCGATGGACTCTGCACATTCTGTGGAAAGAAAATTTATCCAGTTAATGCTCAGATGTTTGATGACTTAACACAGCCAACTTACATCGGCTTGTGGCCTGCGAGGAAAATGATAGTATCGATAAAATACGCTGGAAGCATGTGGAAGAAGAATACACAAATGTTGTGCAGAAGACGCGAGCTCTTCATGCTGCCCCCTGGATACCAAACGATACCATTGAAGGGCACCTTCACAGTGAGGCGACGTCCGCGTTCGATTATTTCCGCCCACGATATCTGATATCGAAAAAGATTCATGTAAGACGTTGTCTCGATATCGGCATGAGACGCGGTTCAGACTCACGCTCAGGGTCTCACCTTGTACTCGTTGCTACTTGTGAGATTGTAGACCCTCTTCTCGTAGTCCTTGTTGGACAGGTAATTCCACGTCGTGGTCAAAATCGCATTTATCGCAATGTCCACCGGTAAGTAATCAGCGTAGCCATTCTGATCGCAGTACATCGTCCTGATCACACCTTTTCCGGCACCGATCAGGAGACCCGCTGGTCCGTTCATATTGTCCGTCCAACCAGGAAGCGGGTCCTTCCAGACTGGGATAACTACGCTTGGTCTGCGAGCAATAATCACATATTTCATTAAGAGACGTTCGTTAAAAATACATACATCACATCAGCCTCAGTTCTCTTATATAATGTTGAAGAACAATTCAGCTGTGAATTTTCTAGCACTATGATAAATAAGCATAAGGGGATCCTATCACACAGAAAGTGATATTCCAATGCAGTCAGAATCATCAAAATCGATTGGATCAACGTTGGCCAAGGTGCGCAAAGTAGCGCGTGTAAAAAGTCACGTTCATGCCCGAGGGAAGAGTTTGGCGAAATTACGTACGAATATTACAACTGGCAATGTGAAGATACCGCGGACCGTTTAAGGTTGCCCAAAGAGACGAGGACTTCTCCGTGACGTGACGTAACGTAACAAGGTAACAACAAGGAAAAAAAAAGAAAAAAAATGATGTTAATCACCGGAGAATTATCACAGGAATATGGGGCATCGCCTCCTGCACCAAACCCTCCGACAGCGCCTTGGTGAAAGCGTAAGTGTTTGGCAAATCGCCAAGGATCTTTTCAGTCATCGCCTCGATCACGTCGTCTTCCATCCATTCGGCACATTTGATAACCTCGTGCGGATCCGCTGGTGGCGGGTACGGCTTTTCGGATAGGACCTACGCAGAGGTGAATATTATTTATGAGACGTCGTTGTTATGGCGAATATGAAACAAATGCTGTATCGTCAAATTAAAAAATTGTGTAACGGCGACCCCGGGGCATTTTTTTTTTCGGTCAGCACAGTCCCCTTTTGAATTACGTCACCAAAAAGAATGAGAAAAATGGTGTATGATTATTGAATCAGGCTCTACTTCGTACTTTGATTAAATTCTCGAATCACCTCTGTCGTTTATGAATTTCATCTAGATTTGCAGTGTGCTGATTATAATTTACATGGCAATCTTGCGGCTATAATTATATAAAGAGACAAAAGAAGTCTCGTGGGATGGTAAACAATTAATTTAAACGAGATCCCACCTTTTCTTTGAGATGACAGTACGCCGTACTTATGTGCGCGAAGAGGATTAGGTTCTTCATTTCTTTGGCAAGGTCCAGCATCTGCCTCGTGCCTCGCGTATTGAGCAGAACCGCTTTTTTCAGGAGCTCGTCGAATCTGTGATGAAACAATTACAGAGCGAGTGTTTAGAGAACATTTATTTCACTCATTTCGAGATCATTACTCGCAATCAGTTTCTACCGACTTTCCAGTCGAGGGATGGTAATCAAATAACTTGACGAGGGATTTCTCTATCAGACATGCATGTCGTGATAAAGTGCAGCACGGATTTTTCCTGATATTTACGAATGACAGTGGTTAGTGTAGTCGAGGTAAAATACAATCGCTGCTCAACTCGCTGGTGTATAATAGAAAAGATCATTGTTACTTGGTTTATTACGTGTAATTTAACAAACCTGACGGTAGCAGCTGCGTGATAGACGATATTGATTTTATCGCACAACATTTTTCTGTCCTCTGGAGATAATCCAAGCCCGAGCGAAGATACGTCTCCGTTGACAATTACCACCGATTTATGAAGGGAAGGAAGACCCCTCTGCTCTTTAGCTTTTTCGAAAAGCTGTAAAGTAAATAATCAATTGTATCAATTGGTCAATTTCAAGCTGCCTCCATGAGCGAAATTCGATTGTACAGTTTTTTTTTTTTTTTAATACTAGAAACGGGTTAATTGATTCTTTTCCACATGCAAATGCGTCCTCATTCCTGTAGTTAGATTATAATAGTAGTAGAAGTAGCGTCCTGTAGTTAGATTATAATTCAACTTTCATTATCTCCCGTTGATTGACAGAATATCGTGACGAAAGTCTTACACAATCTTAGAATCAGTTACATTAGACATTAGTATTCGAGCGCGCCTGACGTACGTTTCTCTGATAATTTATGACCGGTCCTACAATATTGCGTAATTTTTTCACTAACAAGTGATTAAAACACCAGAAAATAAACAGCCTTGTCATATTTGCTTTCCTGTCCCGCCATGTCGAAGAAACATCGTCGAAGCTAAAGTGGATTGACAAATACACCCGACTCGATAATATTTCCTGTTTTTTTGTTTTTTTTTTACAGATGTATCTGTGCAGACATAGAGAGAAAGTAGGAAATTTGAGCAATATTCCTATCACTATGATCTATAGGCCTAAAGTAGGTGACACCATATAAAAGCGTTAGAGAATGTTTCTTCCAAAATTCGTGGTGACCGAAGACGAACCATCGTCAACGACCTATGAATGAAACGTAAAAAATGGAGTCTCGGCTATCGGCCAATAAACATAGACTTGGACACAGAAACTGAAAGTTGTAACTTTCATCAGTGGAAAAGATTGACGAGAATAATACACTGAGAAAAAAAATGTCTGTTTTCAACGAAATTATCATTGAATCTACGAAATTCATCTTATTGCTCGAAATTCAATAAAATTATCAGTGAGTCAAGCGTATATATTGTCGATAGAACGAAATTATCATTGAACCTATGGAATACGTTTTATTGCTTGCGATTCGATAAAACTGCAGTTAAATCATTGACATATATTATCAATTTAACGATATAAAGTTTTCACTCAGTAATACCAAATATTGATTATTTTTCAATAATATATTACCTTATTCGGATGAAATATATTCTCATTGCAATAAATTAAGATCACGATCCAAATATGCCGAACTCATTTGGCACAAATAAGTGTATTTGATAGAAGCAATGAAATGCTTGTTATCATCAGAAATAATTACTTTATTGAACCAATCATAAATTCGATTGATGTAATCCGTTGGTTTGCTTGGAATATGGAATACTACTCAAGTAGTTTATACGCTCGTCACATGAGGTCGCCTATGCGCAAAAATTTCTCGCTATCATAAATGCCCAGTCTCGGCAATATTAAACGCAGCATGGATCTGAGTTTTTCATATCCTGACTTCGGTCTTGTATGACGTTGCGTAAGCTGTGTATATACGTAAATATATGCATTACAACGTATTAAATGTTGATAATTCCAACAATTTTCTGGCATTGGTGGTCTTACTTGCTGAAACGTACAATCGATTCATATGACTTGATCTGATTGTGAATAGATTTCCAAGCAAGCTGTAGGCCAATTATAATTTTTCAAACTAGATCATCAGATGTACATAAAAACAATCTCTTGACTTTTAATATCAATAAATTATGTACTCGAAACAAACTAATTTTTTTCTGAAATAATCATATTTTTGGTTTGATTGGAGACAATGGCGTTTTCCTGTCCATAACCGCTGTGATTAGTTTAAAGCACTCTTCGTCTGATTCAACACGATTTTTCTTACCGTCAATGAAATATTTTACTGAAAACATTACTTATCCATTTAAAACGACCGAATGATTGATTATTTCGCACCATGCGATCAACGGAATATTATTTGACGACATTAAAATATTAAACGACCACGACGAAATATTTTATCGTGGCTATTCAATAAAATTACGTGTTTGGTTCAACGAAATTTTTATCGTGGCGATGGAATTTTTTTCTCAGTGTAGTAAACCGAATGCTGGAGTTCACTTTTTAAGAAACTCACGAAGAAATAAGTTATCCCATATTTTAGCTTCACTTGCACGATACTTCCTGTTCGTTATTATTACCTTTCGCATACCTACATGAAATTATATAATCATCGTTTTTATTTTCGCCCATATACCATCTCAGCTTCTGTCTAGTTCGCAGATTAGGTAACGCCAAAAGTAGACTCGAGACGGAGCGTACTTCTTGAGTAATTCCTCACAAGTTGAACGCGATTTCGTTACGTGATAGAATTCGACTCTGGTCTATGTACGACCGAAAGTCTTTCGAGCAGCCATTGAGGACCCTTCGACCATGACTGAATAATTGATACCGTTGTAACTCAGCCCAAGAGCCTAATTTCGGATTCAGGCTCGAAGTAATGAATCGCGATCAAGACCGTGGCGATTCGCACACTCTGCGAGTGACATGAACTTGTGAAAGGGTGAAAATCGTGGGCCAATACCGAAGTTTAATTCTTGTCAGATCGACCTTGGTAGAAAGGCACCATTGTGTAACGAAAGTAACCAGGGCGGACGAGATCTGCAGTATGGTTCCGTGACACACTACACACTAGGGAGAAAACGAGATTCAATGGCAGAATGAACTTTCTCTTTCACCGACCGACAGACGATTAATTTTTCACTTTTAAACAACCTTGACACAGTTATCCGGCACGTAAGCTCCAAGAGATGAGGTTACAGGAGAAATTTACACTGACCTAGGTCGACTTTGTGTTTCACTCTCAGTTTCTTTTCTAACAGGATCATCCATTATGCGCATGAAGCCACTGCTGTATTTATTCTACTAACTCAAAAAGCTGATAATTGCGACCAAGGCCGGGGTTTCTTCACACTCTTCTTCATACTGGTAATCGAAAAAATGACGCCAATTACAAAGAATGGTTGATGAAGGTGGTTGGACATCCAAGACGGATAATTTACGCGTCAACATGTGGACATGAATTGTTGGTTCTACCTTTTCTTTGTGGGTTTCTTCGTATGCCTCATTAATGTAAAGTGTCATACAATTAGAAGTGAAGAATAATCGTACGTAATTGGATGTCCACGTAGGTATTATAGCTCACGACCTTCATCATGGATAGAGAAACTACTTGAAATTACACGACTGCATAACATTTGTGTACGTCTTGACGTGCAGAATTATAAAATCACTCTGGTACTTTTTTCATCATTCGCGACAGAAGAAATCATAGGTCTAATCAGTATTCAAGTAGTCACAAAAATCAAGTAAGACCGAGTATGTGATTCAAGTGAGTTGTAGAATCTTAATGTTTGCACGAGGAATATAATTACCGCGGTGTCGTTATACTCGAGTAAATTACGAGCCCCTCGTCACTATATCGCAAGAACAATTTACATCGAGTTTTTTTGGTCCCAAATTGTTTCAATTATTCGGTGCGGGTCGTGGGATGAGTGAAAGATTTCAAGAAAGCTGAGAAATATCCATCCTCAATACGTAATAACAATGTTTATGACAAATCTCGAATAGTGAATGTTTTCTTAGAACTTCAGATCGAAGCTATCTAAAGATTTACGTGAATTCGCTTATTTCAATCAAATTCATATTCGTTTGTAATGAAATAAATAATTTAGGCATTAATATTCGCTTTCTAATGGACAAACAACGAAATTTGAATATCTCTTGTTAGGCCCAAAGAATGAATAGCAAAAAACACTTTACAAAGTGAATAAACGCCTGCTATAAAAAAAAAACCAAGATAATACCCATGAAAAACTCTCTTCGAAAATAGTGAAAATCACTAGGATTGAATTATGGCTATAATTTATTGAAGAGAATGTAAATTTCAAGAGGATATTTTTGTCACACAGAAAAAATGGCCTATGGAATGTGATTATATATTCAACCACTCATCGGTTCGCGTTCTTTTGTCAAATAAATTTGCTGAATTATAGTCACATCGTGATTCGCTAAAAACTTTGCAACGTGGTTTTAGCGAAAAGCGGTTCATTCGTTATTAATTCATCTGCATTCCGAAATCGATCAAAACTAGATTTACTCCAATTTTAAGCTCTCTCTGATTGGTTCACAAAAAAAATTTACCGTATATTTATCAACTTTCAAATACACGTGGCTCAATATGATAACGAACCCGGTAAAAAAAAATGTTATGTTAATTTTATGACCACGTATAAAAAAATTGCCACAAATATTTTTAGGTGGGAAGAAAAAATTGTCCACTACGTGAATGTCTCATGGTCCGGAATGATTCAGGTTTCACTGAAACGCACGTGGCCGGTTACGTATATTTCATAATAATGAATACCCGCAGGTGAAATCCCGCGGAACAAGTCAAGGATAAAGAAAACCGTCTATACTCACAGCCGAGTTGAATATCTCTTCCAATCGGTGTTTCGGGTCTTTGCCCTTTTTCGGTCTGATCAACAAGTAGATTGTCCCCATTTCTGGAAAACAGCGAAGCATCCTTTCCAGCATAACTTTACCCACGAATCCGGTTCCTCCGGTGATCAGAACATTACGTCCCTTAAAAGTCTCGGCTACCCTGTCAGGTAGGTCGTCGATGTTTGTCTCCGCCATCGTGTGACTTGCTGCAAAAACGGAAAATATTGAATCAAAAATGACAAAAATAACAAAAATTGTCCAAATCATTGCCATCAGGGCCACGCGGTACGCAGCTATTGTCCTCGTTTTCTTTACTTTGTTCGCTACATAGCGCAAAAAAAAACACATCCACTAATTCCATCCTCGTTGAAAGAGCGTCAATTCTAACTTCAAAGCGAATTTTAGCGAATTACCTGACGTAGTCACTCAGGGATTGACTTTACGTTACGTGATCATTAATCTTCAGGTTCGTTCATTTCGATGCCGATAATGACCCGAATGAATGATCTTCAAAAATACAATTGTGTAGCCTCGTAATATGCCCGAAATAATTCTCAGAGACATCCGATCAAAAGACTGTTAATTATATTCTCGATAATTATTATATCCATATATAAGTTTTTCTTTCTTTATACTTTCGAAAGGTGCGGATTGAAATATTTTCCAAAATTACGTAATAATTTTTATAAAAAAAAACCATGAGAATTCATCACCACAGACCATATCAGAGTATACCTAATGGTGGCAAGGTAAGAGATCGCATGTGCTTAACATTGCAGCTTCACTGCCACTTGTGTAACCGTAATTTTTACCTTACATAATTGATCTTTCCCCGTAGTTGTAACACTTACTCGCCGTGTCCTAGAATTGAACTGGTTTTGCGAACCGGGCGCTGCTATTGACTGCTACGCAGTTGACTAACTGGTTATGATCTGCATTTTTATCTACTTGCTTCTTATTTAGAAATAAGAAATAATCTCACATTACACAGAATATACAGATTTCATTGAGATTTTTTTTTTTTAAGAAGAAGAAGGAGAAGAAGAAATATTATAAATTGTCTTTTTCCATGCATCGCGCATCAAGAGGTTGGAAATTGCCATCGCCTGATCACCCCGATTCGCATCAGCGTATTTCATTGCACTTTGCACTCATGCAGTAATCCTGTCTTCGGTACGAGGAACTGGTTGTGTATGCAGGTAGAATACAGGTGGAGGTCAACCAGTTGGAAATTATTGAGACATGAGCCGTTAAGCGTGCGTGAAATGTTGTGTATAAAAAGTGAAAGAGAACAACGCAAATACTCAATGGTGAAAGGGAGAAAAAGGCGAAATACGCTATCAAAATACCGCGACAATGTCACATGTTCTTTACTATCCCCAAAACACAAATGAAAAAAATTACTCCAATCATTTAGAACAATTATACTTCCGTGGGTACAGATTGTCTCGATTTGTGAATACGATCAAGGATCTAGAATAAAATTTTGCGTTCCAAAAAAACCACTAAAAATGTTGTAGATTTGAATGTAAGAAATTGCAAAATCAACCCGAAATTATTCCAAACTTTCTGTAACACCATATTTGTCCACCATATTTTCACCAACAAAAAACTGCATCGATCAATTTATTCATTTGACAACGCTCAATCACATGATCGACGAAGATTGTTGTGTCATTACCTGAATCACGCAATTCTGTTACGCGAGTAGATCCCGCCTCGTCAGTTATCTGTATTTTTTAATTCTACTGAGTTTCAATGATTCGAATCCCGTCTGGTCACACTTACCGATTTCGAACGCGCTCCTCGATTCCGGCAAGCTTACAGCTTCAATCCCACGTGGGACAGACTTGGAATGAACGCGATGAGCCTCTTGAGTATCTCAACCCACACAATTATGCACCTGATCTGATCAGACGGTGTGCCTTCCGCAGACTGAGCATAAAACTGTTATTGTGATCGGTGTACAGTCGTGCAGGGCCGTACGTTCGGCAAGGCCCCCCAACTTTCCACCTCTTCTTCGATATGCCCGAGTCGCGACTCCAGTTACCACAAAGAATCGACACCCGCAGCTTGAGATCAACTCGTTGTCAGCTTATCGTATGATCAAGAAACTCTTACTGGTTTCAGGACGACGAGTGCATCTCTTCTTTTGTTCTTTTTCGCGGTACATGGCCGATTGTAAAAAATTGATTATCATGCTAGAGGCTCTGGTCACAAGGAGTTTGTGATTTTTGACGGATTAGCTCTCAATTCTCGTTTTTTTTTTCTTCCAAAATTACGAAATCGTTATAGAATCCGGTGTCTAACGCAATGGTACTAATAACTTTCAAAGATCGACGCAAAGTCTAAGCCAGTGTACGAAGCTGTCCGACCTCTATTCTCATTCAATGATGCAATTTTACTTTCGTGCGCGACGGCGGCTAGCCAACACCAGTCAATTGGAGAGTGAACGATTTCGACACATCCAGGATGCCTAGCAGTCCGCGTTTCAGAAGCTGCAACGGGTTACTCTGCAGACTCTATTCTAAGAATGCATATAAAATTGTAAGAATTTTTTTTCTTGTTTTTCTTAATCCAACACCACATCCGTTCGCTTTGCTTTATCTTTGTCACTGTAACAGCTGCTAGCTGTTCGCTAACGTTCGATAACGGTGTTAGTTCCCCTCAAACTGAAAGGTTTACACATTAGGGGGAGTCCATAAATTACGTTAGGCGATTTTGGCGATTTTGGTGATTTTTCTACCCCCCACCATAAACGCCTCACGTTATTTTTGGACGGCCCCTTACAGTTACGTAACAAAACTTTCTACGAATTGGGATACCTGACAGATCCGACGTTTTACCCGAATTGAGAAATTTTACCATTAGACTTTGCTCGCTGCGGACGAACCCCGATTGCGTCATGTCCATCCGGGTAGCAGAACCAGAACCTGTACCTTGAATCGCACGAAATTATGCGGGGATTTTCATACGACTACTTCGTGACGTTTTATTTGTTTCCAGATCTGATCTATTCGATCATCATCGGACGTACCTGCGAAGACAACGTCTGCAGACTGTTGTTGATCGAGAATACCTGTGTACCATATTGTTTTGATGATCAAAGAACTAGTTTTTACGAATTTTCGCGTCACTGAGAAAAAGAGACAACTAAATATCTGGTGGTTTTTATGAAATACTTCTTTGAGTAATCATCAGATGTTCGCATCAAAAAATTATTCAGTTGGATCAATTGAATTAGCTATTTCGCCGCCCGTGACCGCCGTTAAGTAAAGTCAACCATTTCTTTTTCTCAGTGCGTCACGTAGTAGCTCCGTTCAATTTCTGCATTGATATTATCATTTTTACATGAACAGAAAGCTGAAGTTTTTTATTTTTCCATCATCTCAAATGTAACAAGCTCAAAGTGAAAGAAATTGAAAGTCTATACTTTCCTAAAATTTTTAGATTTCTTTTCATTCTTTCTTTCTTTTTTCACCGTTAGGCAACCAAGGTGAAGATTTGTAGCTGATAATCCTTTAGAAATCTATGACACGTGCAGGTTTATACAGCCTGCAGTCAAAATCTTACACGAGCGGACCGCGCAGACTCTGGTGAAACTCGAAGCGAGACCGTGTTAGATAATCTTTCTAAGACCTCAAAACATAATCGCATGTTTCGAATCTACATATTTTTGATTGGAAAGTGAGGTGAATTCAATGTGAATGAGCAGAGGGACCAGCCAGGCGCACGCTTTATTCCGTAGCGGACACACACAGACGCGGCAATGGCAATCTGGACAATGAACATAATTCAAGAACGAAGATGATCGATTGTGTTTTTAAATTGTTATTAAAATTCACAGAAAATCGTTATTATTATTATCCTTTTTTCTCCTCTCTTCTTTCGCACTTGCACCGTGTTAGTTTTCACTTGATTTCCACGTTTTGAGGTCCACAGAATCTTCTCCGGTTATTTTGACCAATCCAACCAATCGACGTGGTTTTCCAAACTCAGAACTGATTGAATCTTGGCTTTGATCGGTTCAGTACTTCTCGAATTATTCAAATAACAAAATTACAAAAAATACAATAAAAATGACGATACCGCTTGAGAACGGATCAACGGACTTGAATGAAATTTGGTAACGTATGGTTTTTTATTACAGATCACGAATCTGAAGTCAGTTTTGGGAAATTTTTATTTTGGCGTATTCGATATGCTGCAAAAAAAAAAAAAATATTTGGATTCGGAAGAAAATCGGTACTCGAACGTTTTTTGTGGTTAACTCATCACGGATCTGCGAAGTCAGATTTGTGAAATTTAATACGACGGATCCAATTTGCTGGGGAAAACACTGAAAATATTCAAAATCTTAGGAAAATTGGTACTCAAAGGTTTTTCGAACCGCTGATCAAGAATCTGAGGTCAGATTTGCAAAGTTCAAAACCGCTGTAAACGAAACGTTCAAAGGCTGGTTCATAGTCAGCCCAAACCCGCTTATTTATTTGGCTATTACAACCAGCTGAGGCCGTAAATTATAATTCGGCAACGTCAGACGAAGAAAGTGACTGGATCGAACGTTGAAACCAGTTAGCGGAACTCCATACGTAAAGGTGATCAATTGGGTCAAAAATGCATGTATACGGCTATAATCTGATGATTAAATTTTTCATCGAATTAAATTGAGTTCATTTATTCTTTGTCCGCAGTGAAAAGAAAATTATGTAACGTGTGCATGCAGGTAATAAGCATCATGAGAACGAGAAACGATTGTATAAATGGGTTGACACAGATAGTTGTAAAAACGTTTTTTTTTTCTTGTATTTACAATATCAATAATTTTTCTTAACAATTTTCATCGCACCTATGCATAACGTAATTGAATAAAAATATATATTTTTTATCGTCAGGTTTCTAGAACAATAATTACATGCTCTTCGCTTCGACCGTTTCAATCGAGGATGCGATCAGCTGCCTCGGTAGAATCAGTGAGTAGATAAACCAGACTACAGCAACTCCAAAAAGTGTTTTCATAATTCTATCAGCGATGTAATAGTACCTCAATACTTGTCTGGCCCGAGGCAAAGTCGAGGGGTCGTCTTTCAAGCAGTACTTTCTGACACCCATGATGTAGTGGTACAGATAATCATCCCAGCAGATGTTTTCCGTGGTCATTGGAAACGCCGCCTTATCCTCCGGACACAGACGATCTTCAAGATCTTTCAACTTGTCGTTCCTGCATAACAGGAAAATTCAGTAATAAGATCATGAATAGAGGACACCGCGGACTTGGGTTGGACGGCGCCACATCGAACTAACAATTATCCTTGAATTAATAAAGCATCTGTACTTGAAACCGTACGAAACAACATTCGTCGAGGTTTCTTTTTGTCTCTGAAAAAAAACCGCTGAGAATTCTAGTTTTTTTAAACCATTTTCCGCGCGTTTTCTTCGTTTTGCATACTACAATCATGAAATTGATGTAAACCACATTTCGTTCGTGTTCTATGTTTGCTCGTTTTTTCCGACATGGAATCTCGTGTGTGTCGAGATCAAGGCGATCTCCTTTTCTTTATACTGCCTGTTCGAATAACCAATGACAATAAAAGAGCGTCAATAGATAGACCTTCGAGCTTAGATGTACGTTAGGACGGCTGAGGCAAAGAATAAAATCCCCGTGTCCTTGAAAATAATACTTCAAGGTATAATTTGCGGATAAAAAAATAATAGCAATGATTCATCATGACGTAACGAACGATTACAAATAAATTATTCTGCACAAATGATGTTATTTTTGGCGTCGTGCTTTCGTTGCGATTCCGGTTCTCGGTTCAATCGGTAAACAAATTCAACTTGGATATACAGGGGGAATTACAAACGACTCGTTGATCTGAAGTTGGCTGGAATCGTGAAACAAGCTTTCAGACATTTCTGAAACAATTAAAGTGTCCGAATGATCATTTTTCGATTCTTATAGCCAATGAGTCGTTTGGAATTCCCCATGTATACGGAAAATCCTCACTTACGGAAATTCCCATTCCTTGGTAGTGTAATACTGCAACAATTCCAAACCGGTGGTTACCCTGCTTTGTACTTTGACCAAAAACGGTTTTCTCCCGGTGATGCTGATCAGAGTGTCCAGCGTGTAGGCGGGTATAAGGTGAAACAGCAGCACCCAGACCCAGTGAAGGATCCGATATGAGGTAATTCTTCCGTCCGGATACCAAAGTATGCCTGAAAAATTGGCGACATAAATAATGCGAATATCGATGCTTCGCTGGATAAATACACATATAATAATAATAATAATAATGATAATTAAAATGATAATTCATTGATTATTTTCAAGGTACAGTGGGAAAAAGAGATACAGCAAATGGCGGGTTGGGCATAGACAGTAGGAGAAACAATGAAAGAAAAGACCAAGTCCAGATTAGAGACAATTTGAACCTAAGTTACAATTAAGAACATGCTCCAGTCATTCTTTACTCTTCTTTACCGACCGTACCCGGTTTTCATTTGTTTTCACTGATAGCAAAGCTTACGCGTCACGAGCGCGGAAAAGGAACCAACAGCGCAATTCTAGATCGAATTCCGAAGATATATATCGGAAAACTTCTTTGTTTCATGCAACAATGAAGACGTATTCTTGAAAAGTGCACAAAATGGTAATTGTCATGATTGTGAGTTTCGCCCGTTCATCATGGCCGCGACCACTATACCATTTTATGCAGTTTTCAAGAAAGACCCAAGAGATGGAGGGGCTATATTCACTCAAACTTCCGGGGTGAAAGTGAATCCATGATTTCATATTATTTTGTATGATTCAACATGATTTTAGCTTATTTTCCATATCACGTGTCTAATGGCATGAGGACGTAAGCGCCATTATACGACTTTTTGCTGTTTGTAATGGCAAAAGGTCATATATACGTATTTTTATTTATTTTTTTCAATTTGGAATAAAAACCCGAAGATTCGTTCATATAAACGTTGAGAATTAAAAGGGAGAGGTCGTAACCACCAAAATTAAAAAAAAAAATGGTGCTTACGACCTTCTGCTTTTAGCTACGAACTTTTTTTATTGAATTTTTCGAAACGTTCTCGATTTAGCGATTTTTCTTTGCGTTTCACGAGTTTTTATAACTATTCGGAAAAATTATAATATAACATTATCTTCCTGCATGAATAAAGAAAGCACTGAAGGAAAATTCG
>JAFFZH010003161.1:0-11380 GCA_018420115.1 Euura saliciscinereae
ATCGATTCACACAATTTGAAAAAGAAAAACAGAAAATAGTTATATGATAAGATTAGGGTCTTAAAAAATCTGAGAAAGTTTTTATAAATCATTTCTTCATTCAGCTATACCAGTTATACTAAGTAAAAAAATAAAAATAAATAAAGTCAATAAAAATTGAATTCTTGAATCGATAATATATACACCAAAATATCCTTAATTGTTATCATCGGCAGGTAAAATGTAATAAAAATGCGTGACGTCACGTGGATGAGCACCACTGGGATCTGGCCGGATGATGTAACGAAATCTGCGTCACGGTCGGTATAGTAGATTAAACGCTTATCGATAGTCGGTATAAGAGAAAATGATTATATCTCGGATGCTCCCATTGCAAGATTCATGAATGATAATGGATTTAATTTCATATCTAATGAGTTTGTGTCGTACGACGTTATTAGAGTTTAATTGATGAATAGTTTTGATTTTGTCTTCATGTACCTTTACGTGAGGAAATTTGTCTCGAGTGAATAAATACATGAATAATTAATGATTACGGAAGGAGAAAGAAGAAAAATTTTATTTAGAATTCCAAATTAAAATCCCATTCGTTTATAGAATCGTAGAGAACTAAATGAATGTAAGAAGAAAGAAATCATACCTCTGATTCAATTCGTACTATAAGAATTGAAATTTAGTAGATATCGTTACCATGGGAGCAGTACCGCCAAAAGGAGGTTCGGTCGATAATCAATCAATGAGTCAACACCACGGTCTTATACACAGGTCTTGAAACGAAGGTGGTGGGGGTGGTTCGCTTAATTAAGCTCAAAAATTACTTCCTGCGCCACGGATATCAGTGGAGCAACGGGCAGACCATAGACATAACCTCTAAACGTGCTTTAAACCTACATTGCCATCACCTGTATGATGCATTTTTGGAAAACTGACTGAAAAAAATAAAGGGAATATAGTAAAAACGTTGAAAAAGTTCTATTACCAGGAAATTGAACCAAATTACGAGTTCGAAAAATCGAGCTTCAAAACCACTAATCGTAATCGAATGCGCGCGTGCGCCGCGCGGTTTATACACCACGTGTTCGATTTTTCGAACTCGTAATTTGGTTCGATTTCCTGGTAATAGAATTTTTTTCACGTTTTTAGTATATTCCCGTTATCATTTTTCTAGTCATTTTTCCATCAATGCGTCATACAGGTGACGGCAATATGGGTTTGAAGCTCGTTTAGAGGTTATGTCTATGGTTTGCTCATTGCTCCACTGATATCCGTGGCGCAGGCCTTGCGGCCGCAAATCGAAGTAATTTTTTAGCCATTAAGCGAACCACCCCCACCACTGAAATTTAGGTGTCGTTCCAAGTCCCGTATTACTTCCTGCCTGTATATATAAGACCGTGGTCAACACCGTCAGAATCGGAGATAGGCAACCCAGATTACACGAATGTAACTAAGAATGCTTGCCAGCAGGGACGATAATCGATATCGGCAGGAATAGGGAAGCTTCCTCAGATCAGAACTTGACGAATATCCATGACAGATGGGTGCGTGATGAATAAAAACAATTTTTGAGAACCGTCGTATAATTTTTTTTTCACGTCATTCGCTCTGAAAACGGTCAAAACGTATAGATCAATTGAAATTACGAGATCGAAAAATATACAGTAGAACCTAGATATATCGCCGCGCGCTGGACACGAAGCGGGGAAATTTCTTGCAAGCGGCGATATATTTAGAGCCCCCCACCACGCTCCCTCGACGTTGAGCGCGCGACACTTTCGCCCTAACTCCGTCTCGTTCTCCGAAGACGCAGAGGTTATGTTGAGTCCCGGCGCGACTTCGATCGATATATCTCGCACGCGACTTCGATCGATATACATACCTCGGATGCTTGGTGGGTGACGCGAGACTGTGTTGGTGAGAATCTGTGCGTGGATTGACCCTCTCGCGCGGCGATATATCTGTCGGCGATATATCTAGGTTCTACTGTAAGTGCAAAAGGTCGTAAGTTTGGCGGATTTTTATTTTTCTTATTATTCATATTTTTTTTCAAATAGCTGTAAAAACTCGTAAAACGCAAAGATAAATTAAAAGAACGACCATTTAAAAAAAAATCGATAAAAAATATTGGTCGTTAAAAGCAGAAGGTTGGATCCGCCCAACTTACGACCTTTTGCACTTACATTTTTCGATCTCGTAATTTCAATTGATCTATACGTTTGGAACGTTTTCAGAGCGATTGGCGTGAAATAAAAAAATTATACGACTTTATGCCATTGGAAACAGCAAAACGTCGTATAATGGCGCTTACGTCATTATGTCATTAGACACGCGACATACGTGACCAATGTTTCGTTCATCGCCTACGTTAAGTTGTCGACGTGGTAGGGGCCGGTCTCTCTGCTGTGTATAAATACGACGGATCGGACGAATTCTTACCAGAAACCTATTTCTAACGAAGTAAGTGGCTACCTTCAACATGAACAAGATCGTCTGTCTTCTCGTCGCCTCATTGGTGTGCGTCGGTGTTGCCAGCGGTAAGTTACAGACCAATAGACATGCTCGAATGTTCTATTTTCCAATACAATGAAACCTCACTTATACTTATTTCAATCGGGTACGCTAGAAAATACATACATATAAGGGAGAATAACGTTAAAAAAAACTAATTGAGAGTCAAGTGGTTCGATAGCTTCCACGTCAGCATTGCAATTATTCACACACATCATCGACAGGTGAAAAAAACCAGCTGTTCTGTAGATAAACGTAGAAATATTTTTGCATCAAGGAGTAAAATATTTTCGATACAACAAGGATACAATATTCACACTGAGAATATTTGAATTATTGATTTCAATTCCAACAGCCAAACTGGAACTCATGGACGTATATCGAAAGCAATCAATTTTTCAAGTATTGTGTCACGAAATATTTAACAGCATACTTAACATTTTGTAGCACGAATGTTTTGCAGGTGGTCAGATTTATTGAATCGTTAAAAATAAAAACTATGCGTACGTCGTCACGATATAGATAAAATGTGTTTTTTGAACGTTATGCTCTTTGTTTGCAACCATTTTATTCTTTACATTTTATGCTACACGGAATGTTTAGACCATTTTCAACATGTCAGGTTCCACTCGATTCGTCAAGTATTGTCATGATATCCTGATTTTTGTTTCAGGAATCGAACCAACCGAGGAGGCCAGAATCAGAAGTAAGTTAAAGATACAGAGATTTTCGATAATGACAGATATTCACTTTTTGTTCGAATTTAGCTCAAGCGAGTCGAGCACCGCGGAATGACGACTTAATCACAGTCCTCTTTACTTATATTTCAGATCGAATGGAATTGGTCAAAACCGACCTGGCAGCACTTGCGCGTAAGTTTACACAGATGCCCCGCAGTATTTTGAAAACAATGTCACCCGAGGGGCTATTCACTTCGATTTTGGGTGTACAGGTGACTTCCGACTTCCAAAGACTTCCAAAGACTTCCAAAGACTTCCAAAGACTTCCAGGGACTTCCAAAGACTTCCGAAGACTTCCGAGACTTCCAAAGAATTCCAAAGAATTCCACAGACTTCCAAAGACTTCCAGAGACTTCCGAGACCGTGTACATAAGACTTCCCAAGTGAATAGCCCCTCGATGTCACCCAATGAAGATACTCAAGTCATAACTACTAAGACATGCGTCAAATATTGACAAAGTACAATAGTGTCATGATGTACCTATTTTATTTTGCAGGTACCGAGCGCGAGCGGATGACCGAGGAAGACGCTAGTAAGTGATGAGTGGATACACTTACTTGACCAATTTATACGTCTACCAAAACGCTCGAATTATCTTTGTCTCCGTATAGGCCTGTTGGACATCTCTAGTGGCGCTGCCTGGTGGCCGAGTCAGGCAACGCGTAGACGTTCGAGTGCAGTCAGCTGTGCGGTGCACGTATTAATTTTTTTAGTTAAAACTGCTGTTAAACAAACAAAATATGGGTGGTACGAGGTACTGTTGTGTTGTGGGGTGTAAAAATTCCCAATCCCGAAATCGGGAATTAACTTTTTATTCGTTTCCGAGACGAAGTTGGGAAATTAAGAAGAGAAATGAGTGGATAAAAGCTGTCAGAAGAATGTGAGTAAATATTATTCTCTTCACAGACGATTTGATACAAGGAACGTGTTGAGAATATCTGCAGAACGTCAGTTTTCAACATATCCAATCTTAAATTGCTGTAAAATTAAGATTGTTCATCACTAACTGTAATATTTTATCGTCATAGTACACCAGATAACAAGCCGTGGCAGCCGAATGAAAATAGTCGAATCTGCAGTGCTCATTTCGTTGGTGGCAAGAAATCTAATATCGAGAACAGCGAGTCCCAGCGTATAGTCCAACAATTTTTCCACCTATCTATAAAAAAAAGGCGATGCCAGAATCTGCCATAGGTCGACACGCGCGACTTTTGGGAAGGAAAGTGAGAAAATGTACTCCGAAAGATTCAGAACTTCAAGAAATGGAGAGTCTCACAAGTGATAACGAAATGGGTAAAATAATAAATAGAAAATACATTTTAAGAGTATCTGTGTATTACTTTATTTTTAATAAAATTTTTATAATTTCGTATAATTGTAGGATTGCACGAAACTGCCACTGCAACCTGCAGTAGAAGCATTGGTTGTCAAACGGATGTGTGTAATTACGAGGAAGATAATCCAAAGGGGAATACTTTCTGGAGTTGGAACAATGATAAAAATGAAGCTTCGACGCAGACAAATATTTACATTGGGAAGCCAACTAAAAAGCAGAGAGTTATAGTTGAAGACTTGTACACAAATCAACCGCTTCTCAAGTCTTCTTTGAAATGTTGAGTACGTTGACGCAGAAGACCAAAACTTGGATTTTTTGGCCATCAAGGGAAAGTATTAAGAAAAATCTACCAGTCGCATTCCAAAGATATCCAAATTGTAGATGTATCATTGATTGCACGGAAATATTTACTGAAACCCCACCTACTGTAGAACAACGCGTTCTCATGTACTCCAACTACAAGTCACGTTTCACAGCAAAATATTTGATCGTCATTACGCCCGATGGTTTTATTTGTAAATTGTCAAACGGGTATGGCGGAAGAGCTACAGACAGTTATATCACAAATGACTGCGGCCTTTTACAATACATAAAACCCGGGGATACGGTCTTGGCGGACAAAGGTTTCCCTCAGATAAAGTCTGAACTACTCAAACGTGATGCTGTATTAGTGATACCTCCATTCGCGTTCGATCCACAATTCAGTAACTCTGAAGTAGAGGAAACTTACAAAATCGCATCAGTCAGAATTCACGTCGAGCGTGCTATTCAAAGAATAAAACTGTGTAATATTTTAAGATTAATTCCCGTAACACTTTTACCGCATCTTGATGCTATTATGCACATGTGCTGCGTTATTGCCAATAGCAAACCACCACTCGTAAGGAATACTGAAGCAGCAAGTTGAAAATGTATCGTCCCAATTCATAATGGATATAATAGTGGAAGATAATGAGTGAAATAGAACCATTCAATTTTCGGAATTAACTCTTCTAAGAAGTTGTCATCTCTTTTTACTAAGACGTCAACGTTATCGTGACTCGAATAGACGAAAAAATGACAAGTTTCGACGTTGACTATGTACATAGATACCTGGACTTGCGTGTAATATTTGTTGCTTTTCTTCAAACAAATGTTATCATTTTCGTCAAATTGCAAATACGGGATATTCGATACTTTAGCGTCACGGTTTACGATTTGTTTCTCCTTACAGGTGAAAGGGCATTTTATTTCCAATAAACTTGACTCGCTCAATATTATTCCGTCAGGACTTGTAGCCAAGAACGGTTGAGTAATATTTACAATCAACCCTACCAATTTTACTTTCAATCCAGTTTGTTCTTCGAAAGACTTCCTTGCATCCGGCTCCGTTTTGAGACCGTATTTCATAGCTTCTGTCATTTTACCGTCATATTTATTATTTTTGAATTGTGTTGCTAAAGATTCGAATGCCTCTCGCCTCGTTTTTATACGGTGAGCTTTGCTAGAGCACGTAATTCGTTTTGCTCTTTCTTGAAACCATTCGAAGCAATCTGATTGACTTCCGGATAGTACGCTGATTGTTAAACACTCACTTTTGTTTCTTACAATATTTTCCTCGTACTTCGCTCGCAATTCATCAGGACACGTATATTTTTGCAGTCGCAACTTTAAATCATCTACTGAAGAAACTTCGTAGCACCTGTAATCTCGTCTTGACTCTTGCAAGCTGTAAATCTGATCCATAATCTTATACGCTTGTTCTTTCCTTTTTTCATCTTCTTCTCTCGCAATTTTTCTTTGCGGTTCAATGGCTCTTTCAGATTCTACGTACTGGCTGAACAAACAGCTCTCCATCCAGGTATCTGGTACATTTTGGACCTCGTCAAATGTATACGCCGCATTGCAATCGATCAATTGTTCCTTACCTGGGAACATGTTTGCAATAGTGCAACCTTTTTTATATTTTACAACTTGGATCTGACTAGGCTGATTCCAACATTGCGGTTGATCAGTTTTTGACTGCGTGCATTCGTTATTTATAAAAATGCAGACCGCTGCGACATGTTTGCAACCCCGAATCGATAAACCAGCCTTGCAGGTACATTCGGTTCTTCGTATCGTACGATCTAGGTTCACCTGTGAAACAATCAATTTTGAATGAAAATACCATTTAAAGATGGAGAAGACACATGCAAGAAATTCACACAATAATGTATAAACAAACAAAAATTGCAAATCAATGCGTACAGTATCCAATATTCGTTACTGAGTTAACGTTTTGAGATGTTGTTTTTATGGATCACGTGTGCCCAAAATCAGCACAAAAATACATCGAAATAATCATGCAGAATGTTAACCAGGTTCAATTTAAATTCTCGCATCAACATTTTTTTACGATGACGTGCAACTTCCTTTTTTTCATTGTTTCTCATCTATGATATAAGTATTATTGGTTTGAACTAATAATATCGATTAGTTCGAACTAATAATGTGGATTCACATTTCATGCTTATTAAAAGGATAGTCTCCACCGATGATATATTCATATAACCATATCATGCCTATTCTTAATTATGAAAGAAAATCTGTGATTTGTTAATCTTGTTATGTACCAAAATAAAAAATTTAGTTGACTAAATCTAATTTCAATGACTAATATACACTTATTCCTTCAGTATTCATATTTCTTGGATAAGCAGATACATCTTCATTTTCCATTTCTGTTTTGCATGTACGATTGAGAGATTTCTGAAAATATATTTTTTTACATTATCATTCAATAGTTTATTTATATCACAATTGATGCATATTACCTCGATTTTTACTGCATACGGTGGATTATTCACTTTCGTCTGTGGGATCACTTTCCCACAGACAATTCGATCTTCTGCTTCCTGGATCTCGATGACATCCTGCACGTGGTGGCTCTGGAATAGTTTATGCCCTGAAAATTATGAATTAATTGATCATCGTATTGCCAGTACCTAATACGATAATCATAGAAATAGATATGTACCAAAAAATTTTCAAACAATATTTCACGTTTCGTATATTTACTTACCTTTCGACATAGATTTTCCGCGAAATAAATCTACATGGATATTCTGGAAGCCACACTTGATAACGGTGCGGCTCATAATATCAATCTGTTAACTTTGAACTGCCCTAAATAAATAAATAGCATAACAAGTACAGTGATTTGTATGCAAATCATATGTCTCGTGTTATGAGTAAAACGTCCTCCCGTTGCCGCGGTTAGCCAACAGATGGCGTCGCAGTCGCTCCGCCATGATATCCAACAGGCGTATTCTGGAAAATCATTCCGTCTGATATTCAGGACCTCTCTATTTTTATTTCAGAAATTTTGACGGCTGCCGGAGGCTGTCTCGCAAACCATGTAGATTCTATCCTAGAGGGTCGCGGGGGTGAGTGGAAGACGACATTTACCCTTTAAAAATGTTTTTGTGGTCTACTGTTCGCTTCACATATCAGGGTGGAGTCGAGGAATTGTTTTAATTGACCGAGATTTTCTATTTTAATTCTTCATATTTCATTATTTTTTTCACTTATCGCCATTATATCATGCGTCAATTGGTGAATTTCCACTCTGTCATGATACGCCTATTTTATTTTCAGGAAACAAAGAACGTGCTACTAACCAATTCTGGAGTAAGTGACACTCATTCGAAAAATACATCGAGCCTAGCTTGATTTTGATCCAGCTGTTGTTAGAACTGAGCGAGAGTCGAAGACGACTTGATCATGACCTCTGTATTCCAATTTCAGATCGTGTCACCCCAGTAAAAGACAGAATGATAGCCCATTTGCAAAGAAATACAATGACAACCCGACGTGAGTTGAAGACGATTGTGCCCATCTAGAATATCGCGCCTCAATTAGCACTTGAAAATTGTCTAAATTATTGAGGTATCTTTTAATTTTCAGGTATCAGAACTGAGAAGAGAATTGCTGCGACCAAAATTAATGATTCATTCAGCGCAATCAAGTCCCAAGTCGATAGGATTTTGGATGCTGCTATCGAGTTTGCCCGTAGTAAGATGGAAACAATCGTACCATTAGAAATATAATTGTCATACTAAGATCTATCGTTTGCTACAAACCAAATTCCAATTATAGGCTTTCATAAATTGATCTATTTCCTTAGCCTCCAGGTAGGCAAACGTATTTGATACTCAACATTCGATCCCTGATATCAACTGTACCACCTGCACCAGTTTAGTACTGCTAAACTACGATCCTGAATATTTTGACTTGTTATATTATTTCCAACACCAACTAAAATATGATGATTTCTTAAATTATACTTTCAATGTGTTCTGGTAATTGCCATTGAATCGTAATTTCACTTTCTCAGGTAGATCTGGATAATCATAAATCCCATGCCGGTCCAGCTGAACCGAAGCAGCGGAAGAGACTATTGGTGAGTGTCATCGACAGTATCACCTGAATCGAAGATGCTGAATATATTTATTCACTAATTTTGGTGAATCTATTCGCAGGCCACTTCTTAGCAGCTATCGCGGAGCGGAATATTCGGAACCGCTTGTGCTAATCTGAAGAACTTTTTGTGGAAGAACGGAAATCATCTGCTGGACGAGAGACTACCACTTTCTTCCGGCACGTCTTCCAATTGATTACTGAATATGTATATACCAGTGACAATAATTCATAGCTGCATAAGATTTTGAGCATTGAAAATTAATTTCGAAAATATTAATTCGCTGTATGGTATAAATTTTCCGTTTTCCAACACAGATTCCGAATACAAAACAATAAAGACATTCAGAGGCCCTTATAAAAACGATTACTTTTTCCTTCCGAGTCACGTGTCATATTGTGAATATATTTTTTTATTTGCAACACCTGCGTGAAAAGTTTGATTCCGTTCGGACCGCTAAACCGATTTGGATGAAATTTGCAAGGCATACCGTTCTTATTCCGAGGCTGTGCCAATAAAGTTTTCAAACGTCGCTCGCTAACCATGTTTGAATACAAAATGCCCGTGCGGAATATTACGATACAGATGATTAGTCACTGATTATCCGAAAATAGTGATTAAAAAACCGAAAGACGTTCAGAATGATATCCGAACGAGAAGAGTCGGTGCCTCCCCCGTGCACCCCTTCCATGGTTAAAGACATCACACGATTCTTCCGCTCAAAATTCAGTCACCCTATGGCATCAGCGGGCCTTCGATAATCTTGAGTCATTTCGTATCTAGATGTGGTATAGGGTAGGTGTCCCAATTACGGAGCCCTTAGCGACTTCCATCGCCGTTCCTTAATAAATACTACTCCCTCATCACTCATTTTGACATTTCAGAGTTTGAGATTGACGAATGAATGTATTTCAAATAATAACACTTTTTTTTTTCACTCGATGAATACGAAAATTAATAAAAACTAAACATTAATATAAAACTATGCGCGTGTCCCAATTACGGTGCCTTCGAAAATATCTGTGAACCGAATATGGTGCCCCAATTACGGACAGTGTCCCAAATACGGAGCCCCGATTACGGGCGCAAGTTGTGCGGTAAATGAGCAGGTTAACTTCACTTTACGTGTTATATTCTTGCCCGGAAATATCATAGAAGACGTTTCCCGTATTTACGAACGATTTCTATCGAAAAGAGTGACGTACTTGGGAATTCTAAAACATTCGAATACACCTAACCTCCTGTTCTGTTCGAAATTGTTGTATACCGACTGTCCGTAATTGGGTCTAGAAGCCAAAATGCTGTCCCAATTACGGCACTCCGTAATAGGGACAAGCGTTCAAACTCGTGTACCGATTGCGGGCCCCGCACTATTATTATCAGAAAAAATGGTTACATTGTTCATTTTTCCGTTTAGGTGTTGCATATTATAGTCAAGATGTCATATCAGATAAGTTTTATTGAGTTATGAGCGATAATATTGTATTTATCGCCATTTGAAAAAAGGAGATTTCTTAGCACTTTGGTTAAGGCAGCTAAGATAATTTCGATCGATGTGTGAGTCCGAAATCGAAATTAAATGTTCAATGGATTATTTGAAGCTTCAACATGCGAGGCTACTTGTTTCGTCAAGTTTATAAATCAAGCTTTATGACAAAAATTCACACATGTTGTTGTTGTTTGTAAATCGGGGGTGACCAGGCGCTCAGTCCATACGGACCATTGTGCCCGGGCCCTTATGGGCACCCTATGTAGTAGGGAAGGACGTGAGGTCGGCCAGCTTGGCGAACCGAAGCAGCCTGCCCACGCCCATCTCCTCTATTTTCTCCTCGCCGGTGAAGTCGGTTCCCAGGGCCAGCCTCCGCGGGCCCACGAGTCCGTCGCACCGTGCGATCAGGTGAAGGGGAGTCTCTTGCTCCTTCCCGCATCTAGTGCAGAGGGACCCTACTCTGAGCCCCAGGTGTACGAGGTGCTTGCCTGTGTATCAGTGACCGGTGATGAGTCCTATAGTAGTCCTCAAATCCGTCCTGTTCATCTTCGTGAGCGTGGACCCCAACTGGTGGGATGGCCCTCGGAAGAGGGCCCTCGTATGAGCCATACCTGGTGTGTCGGTCCAGAGGTCGACGAAGCGACTCTCCGCCCTTGCTTTGGATAGGCTTCTTGTGAGCCCTGCTGTTATGCCCGTTAGGCAGTCCTCGTCGCATTCTCTGCGAGAGGCTCCTTCCCTGGCCAAGTTGTGCGCTAGCTCGTTGCCCCGGATGCCGCTGTGTCCCGGCATCCAGAGCAGCTTGACGTGGTTCGCACGCGCTAGCCTTGTCAGAAGTTCGACGCAGTCCCATACCAGCCCGGATCTTATG